>JADLZK010006758.1:0-16363 GCA_015847255.1 Hyparrhenia diplandra
ATTAGTATATCTAGACAGAGTATTATGTGTGTCCTTTGATGGCGTATAGGTGGGAGAGGAAGTCAAGTCCTGCCACAGAATTATATGGAGACAAGATGGATTAGATGGTATATAAGAAGAAGTGGGGCGCTGCTGAGGCACTGAACAGGTTTCAAAGGGTGATGCTTGTGGTTTTGGAATTATTTATTAATTGGATCTCTGCTTGGTTTGCTTCCAAGTCACAGTCCTCAAGGAACAAGATATAGCGCTACTAGGATGCAACAGCTATTTTAGCCATGGTTGCCATAGTTCTTATTTGTTGTGTATATATATTATACCACCCCAGTTTTTAGCGCACTGATTGATGAGGCACACACACATAACAAATATGCCATGTCTCTATCAAAGGAGCATAAACAAAATGTGGTGACATAAAACATCAGTTGTTTCTATGCGCTGTTTAATTAATTGTGCTGATGTGGGTCTATGGCCTCCAGCTACAGGTATATACCATATTCCTCTGCATTATTGGAGGCTTAGTCTTTCTTCAGCTGCAAAAAAATATTTCAACACTGTAGGGTTTATTGGACCTGCATGCATGTAGATAGCTAGAGTGCTATGTACACTAACAGATGAAGTGTAGAATGAAGATACAAGTAAAGCATTTTGACTCAGTCCATGGATCTATTAATCCATTCTTGAATTTATCGTCAGGTTCAAATAGGAATAATTTTTACATATATATATATGGTGGCTTGAATTTTCATTTTACATATGTGTTTTACGAAAATATGATTCTTTTTCAAACTACCGCGTGTGCTATTTCAAACTATCGTGTGTTATCCCCATGGATATAAGATCAGATTTAATTAATTGTGGGTCTGCTAATTTCCTTCACTTGTAAACGCATCAAACTATAATTAAAAAACGCATCAAACTAGCAGCTGTATGAGAACAGGCTGGTTCTTCTTCATCGATCGTTCTGCTGATGAAAAGGCAATGAATACTCAGAATATTCAGAGATCTTATATTTGGGATGGAGGGAGTAGAATAAGACTGCTATATTTTTAAGCCAAATGCTAATCTCTGGAAACACAAATGACTACATATTTACTGCTTCGTCACTCTTCCACAGTCAGACTACAAGGTTTACTTTTATATATGTCAAGTGCAACTTTTACTTCAAAACTGCTCAACAGTTAAAATTTAAAAGGTAGTGTGGTGACTCTGAATTTTGGAAGCTCTGACAAAATTTGTTTTAGGAGTTCACCCTATGGCTATCTGTGGTTATTAATCAGCAGCAAGAATCAAATGCAATGGTCAATTTATTTGCTCACTTTGTTTAACAAAAATGAATACTCTAGAAGAGTCTGGATAGTGGAGATGTTGAAGAGTAGGTTGATCTAAAGGCTGAAGCAAGGCTGATACTCTTTTGTCATTCCCCACAATTAGATAATGCGCATGGTCTGTTTTTTGTGCTCTGTGTTCTTATTTTTCTTTAAATTAGGATATGTGCCAATCAACAAGTCTCACACCTTTGTTTTCAATTACGTATTATTGTTCTTGCTAGCTTATAGTGGGACAAGACCTACCTGGAATACAAAGGCGAGGAATCTACATCTCTAATGCTCTCATTTTCCAATCGGAATTAATTATTAAACAAGCATTAGGTAATGCTGATGCAAGCACCCAAAAAGTAACCCTTTGGATCTTTGTGCATCTATATCCTATAACTGTGGCAGATGGGGTCGATGATTCTTAAGTCCTTGTACAATCCAACTGGACAGTTTTCAGTGATGTAATTAGGAAATTCAGAAATTGGTAAAGATTAAAAGAGACATCAATCGTTGCCGCGACAGCATGGGAGGCCAGGAGCACCGGGGTCACATGCCTCCAGCGACTCACAGCAGTGCAAAAGAGTCAGGATGAACGGGGTGAGTTGGTCAGGAAAAATATCCTGGAGAAGAGGGTAGTTGGCTCCTTGCACAGCCCCGAAAAGATGGTGGTAAGTGTAGGGAGATTTTTTGGGCCTCGTAAAGTAAGGACTTGAGTTGGAACGCTTGGTTGAATTAAGTTTTTTTTGCTCTAGCACCAGAAAGTAGAGTGGGTAAGGGGCCTATTTAGGGTCTTTGCTGGAGATGCTCCACGCTAAGAGCTAATTTGGTCACCCATTGTCTCCATCAAATGTTATTTTTTTTTTTTTGGATGGTATGCATGCAGAATGTCAATACATGACTAATTCATATCCACATTTTCTCAAGGTAGCTTGAACTAGATGTTGTCTCAAGATGGTGACATGTATCTAACACCGATATGTCACCGAAAAAGTTCATCCTTGTCACTTTGTGCAGGATTCAAACCCTAAAACATATGATAATTAGGTACCAACTGAACTAGTAGACTACCGAATTACTTCTTATATATAATACTTGAACATCTTTAATGCCATGTGGCGCCAGCAAGCAAAAGTTCCTTTCCTCAAGAAAATGTGATTCATTGCCGAATGGATAAATATATATGTCCTTCCTGTGGTGTGTCATAATATTCTTAACATGATACTCTCAAACTTGAATCTGACATATGTCGCTGTTTGTCCAAGAAACTCAATTTATAAGATAAAAACTCACTTATAGACTGCCATGATCACAATTTATATATTGATGTGTGCAAAAGAAATTAATTTATATTTGTCTAATGGAGCTTTCTTTGTGTGTAAAGAAAATTTGTATTTAAGCAATGACTCGCGCTTTGCCTGACCAATTCAAGCAGAAAGAGAAACATTCAATTCTTGCATGCTTCACATCTGAAGAAATTTGGATGCAGTCATGCAGAGCTCGCTTGTCGACGTACTCGGCTCTAGAGTGTTAGAAGAGGCAATGACGAAGTACACTCTCCTTTGACCAACCCTTTCATTTGAACACCAGTTTTTCTAGTATTTCGTTTTTCTAATGTGTAAGGGTTGTTGAAAAGGTGTATCCTAAAAGTTAGCTTAAAAGTGACATACGTTTGACCAACAAATAAAAACATAATTATGGTCAATTATGGAACCTTTCATTTCCCACTGCTATGAGTGATTAGGAAGGTGGGAGGAAACAGGGGTTTGGATGGGACCTTTCGTTTGCATGCTAATGTCACTTAGGGCATCTCCAGTCCCTCGTCCGCACCAGACTGACAAAAGTTGGACAACCTGAAGGCTGAAGAGCTTGGTTCGAGAGTCTCCTAGTGTTTTTGGTTCGATCGTTGCACAAGTAGGTAATAAAAAGTCAGAACTGATCCACTACTAGAGCTCCACGCCCCCGTCTTACGCCGGTGACTAGTACTTTTCACCAATATGAGTATGCTCAAAATAGTTCGAAGCATCTACCTGGTCCGCTTTCTAACTCCAACGTCCGATTGCTCCAATGTCTTGGTTCACTTTTTCATCTCACGGTTAGGATTTTCGAGCAACACGAGGGTGCTCTTAGGCCCTGTAGGGTAATACAACGAAGCCCTTTTCCTTTTGGGTGAACCGATTGTGTGGGTGGTGTGGGGTTTGGGGGCATGAGGGGCTCAATGAAGTTTTAATGATAGTTTTTATCTACATTAAATAACTTACCAACAAAGTAAAATGGTGATGTGGCCTAATTAATGAGAGAAAAGAGCCGACAAATCGTAGAAATGCTTCTTCATGGAGAAACCATGTCTACTTCGTGACCCAAATGCACAAGAAACCATGAATTTACCATTGGGAGAAACCACTAGTTTCTATAGGGTTAATGCAACTCTCTCTATTGGTGGAATTGGGAGAGAAAGAAAAACAGGTATTCGAAGACTTGTCACTTTAAAGAATGGTTTCTATAGATGATTTCTTTTACTATGGAACTGTGTTAGTTTCTTCCATTGGGGCTTTGCCACGAAGACCTCAAGAAAACACACCATGTTTTAATTTGAGAGCCTTGGAAGCCTATTGAGACTAACAAGGGAAATATAGTCCCGCCAAGTGAAGCGTCTTTATCAACCCATAGACTAGAAAGTGGTTGTTCAAACTCCTGCATTACCAGAAGGTCTATATGAAATTTACAACAACTTCGAAATTGAAGATCTTTTATGGTAATAGTCATAGATTAGTTTGGTTAGGTGTTCTCATGGTGAAATCTGCCCACCTGGGTTTAAGTCATGACTCTTTTTAGTGATAAAGTAACGTCCCTGTCAATTGAGCATCTCGAGATTTTGAAATGTCTACCTTGTACTGTGATAATTCTTAAAAACATAGGCTAGTAATGAGCAAGATTTATTGACACAACGCCAGCACAAAACGCAACCACTTTTAAACTGGCCCAAACAACCAAAAAACGTGCATTTTCCCTCCAAAAACATGCACTCAGAAATTACAAAATGGTTCATGGTTGCATACAGATGCTTTATTAATTTCTTGCTACAACAAACAAAATTGACCAACCATATCACACATTTATTGCTGATGATGGTGATTAAACATAAATTGCAACCATTCACTAGCATCTAATTTAGCTGTGCAATGGCTGGTCGGTCGTAGTGTCCTTAATATTGTAACACTCCATGGATGCAACGCAGGACGCAGCTAGGGGACATCACTGTCAGACCTGATGCGTCTGAATAGCTGCTATATATTCCAAAACAAGTCGCCTTCAACCCTGAGCTTCGCCGAAGCCTCCTCCTCCTGGCGATCAATTCTATGACACATTAAACTATTGTCCAACAACTGTCGATCGTAATATATATTGATTTTTTTTCGTCGAAGAGGAAATTGCATTAAATGTACTTGATACAAGCACAGGTCACTTTCTCGTCTCATGTTTTATAACTTATCTCATCTCAAAAATTTGTGAGGAAAATAAATTTTGTAATTGTTTTTACAGCCGATGATGTAACTCATGTAAGTCTACGTATATGTGGAGATCCGTTTAATTTGTTTGTTGTCACCTTGCCCAAAACTGGTCCCCTCTTGAAATTTGTATGGCATGCATAGAAACAACTCCTACAGCATATATATTTACAGTGAAGTTAGGTAAAGAGCGATTTGGGGCCAAAATTCAGCTCCAACAGAAATTGAAACTGGATCTCAAGTGCCATCGGTGTTGTGCGCACTAGCGGAGTCAAGCTTTCAGGAGCCTAGAAACTTACCTGCCGGGAGACAAGTTCCACCACACTCCTAACCAACCGAGTACTTAGCTCACACTTTGATGGTTATTAACACACAAATGTAGATCAAAACCACATGTGTTAGATTCGCTTTGCATAATTTTGGTATTTACGGTGCTTCCACAGTTTGATTGTATAAAACGCTGGGGTGGTGTTATGATATTCATAATGAATAATACGTATAGTACTGTTTGCACCAAATAAGATTACCCCTGTCTATCCACCTCAATCAGCAGTATAGCTGAGGAGAAACCTAAATCCACTCATTCAAAAAGGCCAACAGGACTTCCAATTTTTTTCAGTTTCTGTCAAACTCTGTATCCCCTGCTGTTTATTCATAAAGGTCATTCTCAACTTTTGGTTCTCAAATAGTAGTAGGGGTTATACTTTTGCTCCCCTGACAATACTGTCAACATATATTCATATATGTTGTTATGAATGAAAACATATTTATATTTGTCTTATTGTAGGCAATAACTAAATAGCTGCCAGAAATGGCAGGATCCGGCTTTGAATGAAATCATTTGACTCCTGGCCATGGCGGTAGAGGAGCTTGTCGTTAGCTTTGTTGCTATACATGCAAAGCGAGAAGAAAGTTGTTTTCACAAATAAGGACAAAAACTCAAAATGTAACGGATGAATCATGCTCAGTGCGACCCCATCTGATCGGAGGAACCCACTACTGTTAGTCTCTGTTAGACTATCCGCACTGGGACACTGTAAAGCCTCCTCCAAACATTTTTTACGAAAGTCCTGCAGCGGTGCCGTGTAAACTGTCCTGCATGCCCGCCCATCGGTATATTCACCGAGTCCACGTTCCTACGGTATGCACTCGTTGGCCCACCTCCTCTCCCATCACGCAACAACAACGCAGTTCGTCTATACCAAGTGCCCACACACGAGCTAGAGAGCGGGGAGCAGAGGGAGGCGCGCGCCACCATGGCTATACCCGAGCATTTTTGGGCGGGTCGGTCAAGCGGGCAAAAGAAAGTCCGGTTATTCGGCAAAAAACTCTTGCCCATAACATCCCACTATGCAAGTCGGGTCTAGCTTTTTTCGGGCCGAGTTAGGGCTTGGGCGGCCGTCTGGCGCATTTTACACTACAAAATAGCTAAAAATGTATTTCATGTCGGGTTCGAGCCAAGAAAAAAAATATATTGGGATGTGAGATCTTGCCCGGGCCCTATCCATTAAGGTTTAGGTGGGCGGGTCAAAACCCGTCGGGGCTCGGGTCGGGCCTGCGGGCAGGTTGGGCCGGAGGCTAGTTTTTGCTCGGGTATAGCCATGGATGGAGGACCTAGCGGAGTCGCTCGCTAGGGTCCGTCCATCGCTCGCCCAGATCCAGCGAACCGGATCCACCCAATCGGTCTCCCCCCGGCTGACCGCCGAGGGGACCGGCGTTCTCCGCAAGGCGTGGTGGTCACCAAGCCCATGGTCGTGGACATCGCTTAGGGTCGTCCTCTTCACGCCTGCCCGGCGCTAAAATACAGGTGGGTAGCGATCGGGGTGGCGGCAAACTTCATCCTCGGTGGGATCGATGCTTTGTGGAGGGAGGAGCAAGGGTGACAAGTGCACCGGGCCTGCGATACGCTCGACTCCACCTCCATTTCGGCGGGGTCCTTGCTCATCGCCCTCGCGGCCCTCAACCCGGCCCTTGTTGGCATCCCATTCGCGGCATTGCACGAAGAAGCAGTGTGATGGCTGACCTCCCGATGACCCCATGTGGTGGGCTAGCGGTAGCGGAAGAACAGCGGCGGCCGGCATGCAAAGAAGAATGGGAGAGAGAGCGGCGGGGAAGAGGATAGAAAAAAATCTTGACAAGCGGGCCCCACTTCTTTGTCAGTTGGTATAGTGTATGCGATATAGATGATGATAGGCGAGAAGAAATGTATATAGAGGAGAGAATCTTGATGACCGGGATGTATATAGGATGAAAATAGAGGGCGATGAGTGTGAATAGTCTTACACCTCTAAATCAAGCACTGGCCTAGTTCAGTGTGATGGGTTTGTGCATCTTTTAGTTCCAACAAGTAGGCGGTGAAAATGGGCTTTTTATTTTAGTGTATACGTACAAAATTAGTCTTTGATTTAACAAAAATATAAAAATGGTCTGATTTTACCAGGTTATTTGACAATTTTTAAATATCTTCCATGTATCCGCTATGTGATCTTGAAACCCTCCAACAATCGGCCCACAAGCATATAACCTGGGATCCACCGTAAATATTGCTAGAGTCTAGCTGATGGATTCAGTTTAGCACTTTTCATCGGCACTTTAAAGGGGCCATCGGACGCATCGATGGTTGTCTGATGCGCTTCAATGCTATAGGACCCCAGCTGATCAATCGTGTTAGATGGAACACTGGACATAGCCCAATGTCCTATACACCAGCACCCAATGCGTCCGATGCACAATTTTGCTCCGCAAACTCTCTGGACTCTCACGGACGCACGACGGCCAGCGCTAGTCAGCATTGGACATAGGAACAGCACCTGAAGTTGCCTTGCACTCATTGGACACACAACCCTAGCTTTCAATGCAACATCAATGCACCAAACAAAGCTAAAACCGTCGAATCGAATACTTTTGAAAACTAAGTTTATTCGGTTTGTTGATCCTACAGGCTATCTCTGAGCTACCTAGTGCCAAATTAGACAATGTGCGAGAACATCTAAACCATTAGGCGGTCTCAATGGAGAGTTTCACCTCCGGTTTTCAAGATGTGAAACTTTAGCATGAAATAGACATCTCCCTCAATGTGCGGTTTCATTTGCGCAGTTTCATAGGCTCAAGGGTCCCACAACCTCTCTCTCATTGCTTGGTTTAATTGTATAGTTGCATGGTGAAACTCTATTTGTGTCTCAATGGGGGTTTCACACGGTTTCCCAACGCATGTGAAGCGGTGCCCAAAGGTTTCACCATGGTGAAACTCTTTCCTTCTCTCTCCTAGGGTTTCATGCAAAAAGTGAATTTTTTCTTTGATGTGGTATTTGCATTTAATGTGCATGAAACACTCGTGAAACCCCATTGAGGCGGCCTTAGACTTACCTAGGTCAAACTACCTTTCATGCCCCCCCTTAATAGTACAACCAAAGAAAAAACAAAGCACTAAACTAATCTAAGTGTCTCTCAACACCAACCGACACTTAGATCTAGTTAGTCCTTAGCTTTATTGTTCGTCCTATGAAAACCAAAGCGATTTCCATCATAGGGGCATGTAAGCCAATATAGCCCAAAGTGATCACCATTATTGTGACCTATCCATCGCTAACCACTAATCTAGGGCTTGATACATTTGCATGCATGCCTACTAAGCGGGTCTAGAGGGGGGGGGGGGGAGTCTTGAGCCTAGAAGAAATGTCCACCATGAAACATTGAGTAGAAGGGGCTAAAGATGTTGAACTTCGTCCAAAGGTTGAAGACAACCTTTTAGTAAACACTTGGGCCGAGCGAGGTCATGAGTTTTTCTTACTAATTCCTTCCTTGCCTTGGTTGTGGCCCAAGAAGGCCTAGGTGAACCCTCCTTCCGTCCAATCGATTGAAGCATTACCTAGTAGCCCGACAAAAGATGCAAGCACGTGCAACAAGCCTCAATTCCCAATCACCAAACCAACACTATGCCAATTTCTTGACCCTGTACAAATTATTTCCTAGATCCGCCAGCGTGCTTTCACGACAGCGGCGTTGGAGGTGGGGATGCGAGGACATTCTTTGCTATGGTGGCAAAACTTCATCTCACTAGGCGACTACCACGATTGAGCAAGTCACGGGGCACAGCGGCTTGGCCACCCACCCACCACGCGGCGCGGATTTGATTGCAGGACCTCTTGCGGGCGGCGGAACTAGGTAACCCCCTATCAGACACTACGCAATCACGCCCACGAGGTTCTTTAGTGGCTAGCGCCCCGGTGGCCAGAGAGACCTCGCGTTTATGAGGAGTCTTTGCCCTAGTGATTTGTGTGTGTGTGTGTGGGGGGTGTCAAGGAGTCACGGTGTTAGAGGCGTAAGGAGAGCCGCCACGAAGGGTAGGGGTGGGATGAGTGATGAGGTTAATCGGTCCGTTGGATTTTAGTGAGTGAGAGAAACGAGATGCTAGAGTTGATGTTTTTAAATGTTGGCGAGGTCCTGGGTGCGGTTGGCCGTGGACATAAGACAGTCCATGAGTGGGATATTTGTTAGGGTACCAATAGAAAAGTTTACATCTTGGTATAGATAGAGATAGAGAATATTATCACATTGTAAGTATCTGCTACCTTGTAATTGGTGTCCTTCTTGGACAGACTGAGCGTAAGCAAAGCAACTTAAAATCTTGTTTGAATGCATATTATATCAATCTACATGTATTAAAGTGGGTTGCAAAGTGGAAGTTCATTCAAAGGGTGACTCGGAAAATAATCACTATCGCCACATATATAACTTTGAGGAGGTGGGTTAAGTGATATTTTGTTGACGATTTATCCCGTACGTTTTTATCCTGTGGCAATAATTATAACAATTTTAATAAAAAAGTAATAAAAATGACTTTTCCAAACCTCAGTGAGGGACTCACGCTCGGCACGGCACTCGTGGTTTAGGCCCATGGGCGGAATTCGTTGCGGCCAGCAGCAACGATCGGACGTCGGCATCCAGCAAGCCAAGGCGGCTCTGCTCACAAATAATAATAATAATAATAATAATAAATAAAAGCCAAGGCGGCGAGGACTCGCTTGGGCGCTGCCGGCGATGTACGGCGCTTCCGACCCCACAGATGCGGAGCGCACGGCGTTCCGGCGTGCGGAGAAGCAGTACAAGCTTTACAAGCCACTCAACCTCAAGGGCAGGTCCAGGTCTAGGTCAGGATGCAAACCGTCCAGCGGGGAGGGAGGTGGCGCTGATCTGTCAGCGGTAGTTGACTTTCACGCGCTACTTGCCGCCGACGGGGAGCTTCCCGCCGGGATTGATCGGCGCGACTGCCCCGGATTCGACCGCCCCGTGTTCTGCTTCTTGGACCGGCCAGGTAACTGTGATCTCCCTTCTATTCTTTTGTTCGGGGCTAAAATTTGATATATTTTTTTCACTTGCGAATCTTAACATTGCACTTCGAACAGGGGAAGGTTTTGCAAACCTTTGTTCTCTCTGTTCGAAGTAAATGCTGTTTTTGTCCTATGATGACATATCAGGAGTAAAGCTGATGCGAATATCAAATCATCTTGTTTAACACTGTTTTACAATAAAGGGGAAATTGGCTCAGTACCGTTCAGTCTTTAGGTCTAAAGATTGAATCTTTTAATGGTACTGAGCCAATTTTCTCTACAATAAAACAACGTTCCTACCCAGATCTGTGTATGGTATAAACATGAAAACATGCAAGTCATTTCTTATTTCCCATACACAAAATATGTTTCTGATATATCAGTATTCATCTCTGTAACTCTGTAGGGTTCTATTTCATTCCTGGTGCGTTGTCAACTGCGGAACAATGCTGTTGGATCAGGGAAAGCTTGAAAACATTTCCGCAGCCACCTAATAGGACTAATTTGACTGCAACATATGGTTCAATTTCTGACTTACTCGTCGCTGCTGAAAATCAGAAGATATTGGTTGAAGCAGAAAATCCTGATATCCAAGAAAGAAATGAACAGAATAGATGTGGAGGGAAAACGGAATCCTTCAAATTTGTGGACTCAGAGAGCCAGAAAGGGAAAAGAACATAGGTCAACCGCAGCAACTACCCTTGTGAGGAAGCTCGGTGGAGCACCCTCGGTCTGCAATTTGATTGGTCAAAGGTATGTAACGTTTTGCTTCCATGACAATGCTAACTGCTAACAATAATCTCATTTATATTATTGTTTGTATTCTGATTTGTGGTGGTATGCTTGGATTCGATTTGTGGTGGTATTGATGTATTATGAATTCCCAATACACTATACTGCAATCAAAATTAAAAATATCTTCAAAAGGTTCTACAATTATTTCAAAAGTGTTTGATTCAACTCTAGCCTACCCCAACTTACTTGGGACTGTCAGGCTATGTTGTTGTTGGTATTGTTGTTGATTCAGATCAATCATATTATTGTTATGAATCTAGAATTCTATTGTAGTGTTAAGTGGATGTCAGGCTCATCCTATAGGACCATACAGCCCATGAGGCTCTCTATATATAATTGTCATCTCCACCCACGATCCAAATCCCAAGGTTAGTAACATGGTATAACAGCAAGGATTAGGGTTATGTTAGGTAGGATTAGTTGAGTCCTCCAACCACGATCCAAATCAATTGAGCGACATTTTTCACATGCATCACACATTTTTTTTTTGGCTTTTGGCCCATTGACGGTTTCTTCATAGCCGCCTGTCACAGATCTTTGTCTGGACATCACTTTTCGATGGTCACCATTTGCATGTATCTCTTTGTTTCTGTGATTTGGGCTGTAGGTTTCTCACCTAGCACTCATGATCCTGTTCTGTCTCTCTGCCGGATGTACTTTGCTGTTGATTATTAGAGATGATGTGGAACATATTTCTCATGTGAAGAAACAACTTGGTGTGCAATTATTTGGGTGCTCTATTTCTTAGGAATTGAGTTTTTACATTCTGCAAAAGAATATTATCTTTCTCAGTCTGAATGCATAGAAGAACTTATTGCTTATTCAGCCATTACTGATTGTTAGACAGATAGCCCGGCCATGCCTTATCGGCCGTGTCTATTGGTCAAGCCTGGGCCTTGAGCCCGTATGGTTTTCTATAGATAGATTGGTTTTTAACCTTGATAGGCAAGGATATCCAGCGGTGATGATACTTCTATAAACTAACCCTAGATAACCCTTGCCATGTACTCCATGGCTCTGTAATCTATCTGTTTTTTTTACCGTCCAATTCCTTTGCTTCCACTGATAATTGCACGGCTGCAACACCAATAGATTTGCACTTGCAGCTTCATGCTACTGATGATATACCTCTTGAGGATCCTTCTTCCTATCTTTATATTATGGATAGCCTTGTTTATCTCACTGTTACTAAACCTGATATGGCTCATGCTCTTCACAGTCTAAGTCAATTTGTGAGTGCCCATAGTTCTGTTCATGACTTCATTTTGGTTATTTGCTTCGTGTGCTGAGATGAAAGGGACATCATCTCAGTGTTGGTTTTATGCTCATGGTAATCCGCTTCAGCTTCATGCTTACTCAGACTCCACACCTTTCTCGTAGGCTATTGCATTCTTGGTTCTTCTCTTTAGTGGAAGTCCAGGAAACAAACCACTGTATCTCGCTTTAGTATAGAAGCAAACCTTCGACCACTTGCTACTACCATTGCAGAGGTTGTATGGGTTTGATCTAGCTGATTTTTGTATTTCCTGTGGTGCTCCACACCTGAGATTGCCAATGATCCTGTGAAACATGAACTTATTAAGCATATTGTTTGATGCCTTCTTCACCTATTCTCATTGGCATCAGAATTTCTCTTCAGTATGTGTCCTTGGAATCAGAGTTGCAATTATCGCTAAAGCATAATCTTGAGCAGCATCCAATGCAGATCCTTTGCTTCCACCTTGAGTTAGAAGGGGCTGTTAACTGTATTTCAAGACCCATGTTATTGGCCCATGAGGCTCTATATATATAGTTTTCATCTCCACTAATGGAGATCATTCTCTCAAATCCTCAAGGTTGGTAACATAGAGCACATAACAGAATATTATACTACTGTAAGGACTATCACATAGCAGTTGACTTAAGGAGCTATTCTGCCAGTTCATAACTGTTCAGGTGAAACTATATTTGGACGACTGTCTATCACAAACAATATCTCCTGATGGCCATATAACCTGTATTGAAAAAAAAAAACTTCGGCTGGTGTATTGTTATGACACTAGGTTAAATATTATATTCGATTCTTGCTTGACTACATAATTTCTACAAAACGTTGCAAGAAGTAGCATATTATGTCTTCATTTTTTTTTCTTGTGTAAAATCCTTATCCTTTGGCAGCAACTACGATGTATCACTTCAAGACAACAAGATTCCAGATGCTCTAGCTAGTCTTGCCAAAAGATGGCTATTCCAGCTATGCCTTCTGGAGAAGAATTCAAGCCAGAAGCTGCTATAGTGAACTATTATGGTCCAAGTAGGTATAGCTTGTCTCTTAAGATAGTGAATGCCTTAGATTGATACATTTTCTTTGGAGTTGTCTTGATGAGCTGTATTCATGCTCCTTTTCATTTGTGTACTGAAATAATAAGCTTTGATTGATGTAGGCGACATGCTTGGTGGCCATGTTGATGACATGGAAGCAGATTGGACAAAACCTATTGTAAGCATAAGGTATGATGGTCCAGCTTCTTACCTTTTTTCATTATCTTTACTTCTAAATCTATAAACATACCATCTTATCAGTTGCCATTTATTCTTTTTAGTTTGGGATGCAAATGCATCTTTCTTCTGGGAGGAAAGACAAGAGATGAAATTCCAACAGCAATGTTCCTGCGCAGTGGTGATATAGTTTTGATGGCTGGGGAAGCACGAGAACGCTTCCATGGTATTCTATGTTATAAAATGAAAATTATTTGTAAATAGGTTTTGAACACCATAGAACATAAAATTTCATTTCTATTTTGACCTTTGGTTTAAATAACAGGTGTACCACGGATCTTCACAGAGAGTGACCAACAAGAAATATCTGCACTGATTTCACAACTATCTAGTAGAGATGACGTCTTTATCTTGGACTATATCAAGAATTCTAGGATAAATATCAACATCAGACAGGTCTACTGAAGATCAAATTGGTTGCGAACTTACACATGAATGAAGATCAGACTGGTTGCAGACTTACACATGAAAGATTGGTGTGAACTGCTGCTTTCTTGCTGCGCAGTTAGGTCCATTCTGGAATAGCAACGGAGGATCTAAAGGGTTGGAAGGTGCTACAATAGTCATCAAACTAACCATATTTGTAACTTCCATTTGATGAGGGGTTTTTTTTTTTTTTGGGGTAAAAATTTGACAATCTGACAAAGATATCAAAACTTGTGCAAGATTGCTGATCTAGGGGTTAGCCATTGCTAGCTGATTCATGTTATGATTTCTGATGTGAATATGCTCCCCAATTTTGCTGCTACTGTAAAGATATTTGTAGATCTGTTTGAACATGTTGCTTGATGTTTCTCATTTTGAGGAATCTTAGGCTTTCTCAGAGTTCATTTGCTAGTATATGTATGTTCTCTCATCTTGAGGAATCTTAGGCTTTCTCAGAATTCATTTGCCCCTAGCCAAGTTATCTTTTTTTCAACTTGGGGATTCCCCATTTCCATTAGACCAACGGAAATACAGCATTCAGTTTAAAGACCGTTTACAGAAGGGAGCAAAAAGACAGTTCAGAAGAACGAAGCATGACCCCACTCCCGGGCATGAAAACAAGACGACAGACTTGATACATAATGCGCTTAACCATCAGCGCAAGAGGAAGCAACCTGGAGGTTATAAGGTCACAAGAAATAAGCCGAGCTTCAGGACCTCTAGCTTCCTTGATGGCCATCATTACTGAAGTCTCCCGCCATCTTGGTCTTCTTCGACGCTAGGTGCCTTTGTCGCCATCTTCAGCATCATGGAGATGCCATCCTCCAACGTAGCCTTGTCATCAACAGGATACAAACCTTCCTAGAATCTGATTAGCGCACCAGCATGACAGATAATCACCAAAGGATCTTTGATAATTTTCTTGTTAAAACATGCATTGTTTCTTGCTCTCCAAATTGCCAGCAGATTGCTGAAGCGCCAGTAACATGAAATTCAACATTGTTTGGCAACCATTTCAGTAACCAAGTCCAACATTGATTAAGATTTGCGGGAATGGAATCAGCTCCTATGCAACCAGCAACACATGCCCATACAACCTTAGCCACAGAGCATTGGAAAAATAAATGGTCAATGGATTCATCTTTATCACAAAAGAAGCAAGTAGGAGTTCCTTTCCAATTCCTCTTAAGCAAATTATATTTTGTTAATACTACACCATTAGACATAAGCCACATGAAATATTTTTATTTTTGGAGGGATCTTCCCTTTCCAAATGTGTTTGATGTAAGGACCATTATCACCTTCAGTAATCTTTTGGTAAGTCGATTTGACAGAAAATCTGCCATTCTTCCCTCATTTCCATCTAATAGAATCTTTCTGAGTACCTAGCTGATAATCAATCACTTTGTCCCAAATATAATTCCACATCATGCTAAGCTCACTAGGAGCCATCTCCTAAAGGTTATTTGAATTTTATTCTCCTTGACAACTCTAACAAAGCAACCTTTTTTGATCACAGAGGGCATTTAGTGTAGGGGCTAGCACACATAAAGGCTTGTCAAACACCCAAGAGTCTTCCCAAAACCTGGTTTTAGCCCCATCATTGATATGTATCTCCCTGCCTTTTAGATACAAATCCTTTATTTTAAGCAGATCTGCCCACATAGGGGAGTCATCAAGCTTTGTGAGAGACACTATGAATGGAATCTTTTCTCAAATATTTAGCAGCAATAAGATCCTGCCATAAACCCTCCTCATTTTCTAACTTCCACCACAATTTGCATAAGAGACTTATATTCATTTTTGAGATGTCTTTTAGCCCAACTCCACCTTTACTCATATGTTTACATATGGTGGTCCATTTAATGAGGTGGTACTTTCTTTTTTTGCCCCCCTTGCCAGAAGAAAGACCTCCTATTTTTATCCATAATCTGAATAATTGTAGCAGGGAATAGGTAGACAGACATATGGTAAATAGGTGAATTGTTGAGACTAGCACTGATCAGGGTGGATCTTCCAGCCATGGTCAGATTGCCACCTTTGCCTTATGTCCAGTTTTTGTTACTCTTGTCGACCAGTGGTTGCCAATCAGCAACATGTAGTCTGTTAGGACTAATAGGAACACCCAGATACTTGACAGGGGAACTGACCTAGCTGACAGTTAAAAAAAATTTCTGCATATTTCAACCCCCAATCTTCCTCATCATTAATCATAAGGATCTCACTCTTATTGAAATTAATCTTTAAGCCAGAGATGAGTTCAAACATATATAAAAGGAGCTTCATATTTCTAGCATTTTCAAGATTATGACTAAGGCACAAAATTGTATCATCAGCGTACTGCATAATACAAACACCTCTGGGGATAATATGATCAACTAGGCCAATGAGTAGATTGTTTTCGTGGGCTTTTATAACCATTCTGGTTAGGCAATCTGCAGCAAAATTAAAA
>JADLZK010006761.1:0-191492 GCA_015847255.1 Hyparrhenia diplandra
ATGAAGACACAATCACCAAGCCGCCTTGGAACCGACAAGCTCCAAGAGTAACAAGCAAACACACCAACACGACGATCACCTAGTGCCACAAGCAATCTCTCACGCTAAGGATTCGGTGACCGTGGAACACTCTCACTCAAAAAATGTTGCCTCAAGCTAAGAACGTGAGATGAGGTACTAGGAGGTGCTCTCTCTGGATATGTTGTTAGAATGGCCAAGAGAACCCTCTCCAACCGGCCACCCCACTATATATATAGAGGAGGGGCAAAAAACTATTCTGTTTTGCCTTTCCCCGCATACCCGCCATACAAGGCCAAGACAATCCTGCTCAAAAAACTAGCCGTTGGTTTCAAATTGCACACCTACGGGCAATCCGCCACCCAAGGGTCGGACAGTCCGCCGTTCAACCATGGTCGCCGACAACAAGTATAGCAGCTCTCCCCTCACCGTAAAAAAACACCGCCAGATACTTTGCACAAAGTGGTCGGACTATCCGCCATTCTCGACCGACCAAGGAGAGCAAGCAAAGGCTCTGGCTTGTCGACAAATCTGACCAGGACCGCCGGCCCATAGGGCGCTGGATCGCCCGCCCCTCCACCTGCACTTTGCTGCTCGACAATGGTAGCCTCACGGACCGTCCGCATCAAAGTGCCCGGACATTTCGAGGTTAGCTAGAAAACCCCTTCCTCGAGAGCGCCGCCATCTTTTTTTTGGGCAACCATTCCATACCATATGAAATGTTTCAAGCATAAACAAGTTAGACCCAAATGCTCTCAAAACCTTTTTTATATAATGCCAACACCATGTAACGATCACTCCAAGAGGATTGCCTCAACACCTCCAAGGTTAGCTTTGTTAAATCAATTTCACAAAGGTTTTAACGATCATTTCCACTTAACCACTAAACATACCTCAACGTTATAGCTCACAAGTGACACTAGATAACCGTAATGCAAAAACATGTTTGCCCCTCTTAATGCAACAACTAATTCATCCTTGATCTTCCCAAATGATGTGGATCACTCAAAGCATCACATAACCTCCAAGTCCATCGACCTTAGCCTCACTTGCTCTTCACCTTCGATTTGGTCCTTTGATGCCAAGTCTTGCTCAAGCTTCACCGCCTCGTGGTCCGGTCACTTCAAAGCCTTGACTTGCCCTTGACCTTCGCACCCTGGGTCCATCAAGCCAAATCTTGCTTCGGTCTTCACTTGCTTACTATGATTGATTTGAACATTCCAACATACTAGCAATGAAAACCAATGCGGAAATCCATCTCATCTTGTGAACTTAACTATTTCTCCTCACACACTCAACCGGTAGTTAGACCCCATGTGTCGTCATTAATTACCAAAACCCAAACAAGGGCCTAGACCTTTCACAAAGTGCTAGTGAGAATGAGAAAATGTGTATATGTATGCAATTGCAACCTTGCTACTCTTTAAGGTTTCGTGTGGCTACAGTCTTTTCTCGTAAGAGGTTCATTTTTTCCTCATCAACCATCGAAAAAAACCAACAAATGCCGATAAAGAAAATTGAAGGACCATGATCCAAAACAAAATTCCATATCATGATCTCTTTCGATGACCTACATGATAGTTTAATTCATAGCATGTTTTTATTTGTGAGAATATAGGAGGGGTTTGCTCCCCTACTAGATTTTATTGAAACTGAAAAGCTTATAAGTATTGTGTATACGATCATGAAACAAAAAAAAAGTGAAAAGGAAAATCATGAAATTACACCGCATCTTCTAGCCAATGATCATGTTGTGAGATTTTAATGAAATTTTCAAGCGGCAAGACGTAATGAATGTGAGCGATGCAGGCTATCCAAGTTTACATAGCAAAAATTCAGTACGAGAGCAACTCCAATAAATGTGATATCCTCGTTAGATAGGTTATTTGTGATTTTTTGAGGAAAAATTAATTTCCAACAAATGTATCATGTTATATGATTTTGTAAAATAGCTATACCGAAATGTCGGCGACCATATATATTTATATATACCTGGGTCATAACAATTTGCTACCTAGCTTTGTAAAATAGCAAGTACATGGCTAAATGTCACAAACCAGGATAAATTATTGGGGTGACACGTAGCTTGGTGCGCCGACGGGGGGCGCGCACCGCAGGCGGGCAAGGCGCGCGGCTAGGGGGGGGCGCGGGCCAGTAGAGAGGGGCGTAAAGGAAGGAAAATAGATTTTCTTTATTACTTGTTGACTCGATAGATTACGGACCCCTTACTTTTATAGCCCGACTAATGAGAATTGTAAACCAAACAATCTCTCTAAAATGTTTCCTTATATGATTGGAATACCTTTTTACAAGCAATCCTATTTATTTACTAATAAGAGTCTTCCTTATAGATAGAATATCTTCTTGCACACCAAAAATCCTAAGATAATCCTAGCCAAACTCTTTCTTTATTTTCCTAATTAATTTCAAGAACTCGTGGAAGGCAGGAGGCGGCGGGCGTATACAAGGCTGAAGCCTCGGCTTCATGTGATGCCGGTGCTCGCCCTCTTGGGCCTCATGGGCCATCTATCCTGGCCCTATTTTTCGCACATGACATCTCCCCTTTCTCCGCCGGCCCCTCGTGACTGGATGAATGTCCATTCCCGGTGACACTCCGGGGAAGATCTCGAGCACGGCATGATGAGCTCAACCGTAGAGAATCAGCTTCCCATGTACCGGTTCCTCGTGATCATGTTCTCCCCGTATGCAATGGTGCGAACTCAAGAGATAGTGGAGGTTGCCGATGTAGCCATGGTAGATGTACTAGTGGATCTCGTGTCCCCTCGTGTCACCGTCTGTCGCCGAGCCTCAAGCAAGAGCTCCTTCGAACTCCCGCCTCAAGGTGTTGATGCACCATGTCTCGAGGCGGACCGGCCCATTAACAAGAAGTGGTCGCTTGGGAGGAGTGATGAAGAGGGCAAAGAGGCGCCAAAATGCTGATGTCACGACGAGTAGGGGGTGTTGCAACCATGTTGAGCATCGCATCGCATATGATGGAGCCGACGTAAAACATGGACGAGGAGAGCTGATGTGTTCCCCCCTCTCGCATCGTGATAGCCGATGTGGATGTTGTCGATGGTGGGGAAGAGACGGTCCATGCCGCCAAGGAAGACGATGCGAGCCGGACCCACATGGTGGCGTCGTGGCCGATGCCGCCCAAGAGGGATGGCGCTTGGCGCGCAGATTGTCGATGGCGGCCGAGTAGGCGCCAAGGGCGATGAAGTTCGGCCCTTCGAACCCTCCCTAAAGTAGAGCCTCCAAAGCAGGTCGGTAGTAGTGGTGAAGAAGTGGGAGGTAGAGGTAGCCGCCGAAGAGAAGGGGGACCGCCGCCCACCGCCCGTGCAGGGCGGCGCCGTGGTGACGCCGAGGGCGATCCATCGCAGGGCGGTTCTCCAATGTCGCCTCGCCGCAGCTTGGACCAAGACGCCTGCCGATGTGTTGTAGAGGTGCAAGGAAGTGGCATGCCGCGGATGTTTGCCCACCCGGGGCGAAGCTCCGAAAGTGCCGACATTAAGATGCCCGACTTGAGGAGTCGGGGTCCGAGGGGCGTTTGTGTCGGCGGCGTGGAGGAGGCGCCGATGTGAACGCCGGCGCTGCCGCCGTGGTAGTAATGTAGCTCATTGGCGGCGGTCCATGTCACCCTTCCTGTGCTTGCTAGCTAGGGCATGCCAAGGATGACATCGGCGTCGTTGCCTCACGTGCATGACATAGACATCGATGTCGAAGACGCCCGCGCCGATGCGGAGCGGACGCCTAAGATGGCCACCTTGTGTGTCAAAGTCGCGCCGGCAAGCACGGCCGTGATCACCGCATGCACTCGCCGAGTTTGCACATCGTTGTGCTCACACACACGAGGGTCGATGTAGTTGTGCATGGCTCCCAAGTCGACAACGATATCGACGCCGCCTCCCGAGATGATGCCAACGAGGTAGAGAGAATGTGCACCACGCATCGGGAGTTGGGGTCCCCAAATAGGACCCCCGAGGTCGGTGCGGTCACGGCGACGCTTATCGATGGCGACGCCCTCCCCGGTCTTTGTTGACATCTCTTATAGCATAAAATATATAGGTTTTAAAAAGTAAAATAAGGGCTTAAAATGAATATCAACATAGTATAGGGGCTTTACCGACATAATTCCATAAGTTTTGGTGATTTATATATTTTTAGGGACCAAATGGATAAAAGCAAAGAAAAGCCCATGAGTTTGCAAGCCCTACGCCATCATAAAGACATATCCGTGAAACAATCCAACTTGAAACCCACGTAAGAACATTCGAGAAGACACCAAAAGGCATGAGCCACGAGCCGGGCCCACTGCAAGGAGCCGTGGCGGCCGCCTAGTAGCAAAGCGGCGGCCGCGCCGTGGCCCCCTCGCCCTCGCTTCAAGGTCGGTTCACAAACCGCCATTAAGAAGAGATCTACACCGTTGCTCAAGGTCGGTTTGATCCAAGGGTTGTCGTGCACGCCTAGGGCTATATAAGGAGACCCCCCGCCCTCGGGTGAAACCCTAATTCATTATCAATAGGTCGAGGCCCCGAAGTCTCCTCCTAGGTCTAGAACTAGAACTAGGTCTAGAACTAGAACTAGATGAGCTAGTATTCAAGAGGGATTAGATCTCATTAGATCTAGTCTTTAGAATAAGAGAGATAGAGAGAGGGAAGGAACCCGAGGAGGTGCCTACCGTCGGTGCTACCTCTACAACTTGTACCCGGTGCAAGTTAACCTACACTTAGAGTTACCCGGTAATCTACTTCTTCTTTTAGTAAGCATCATTGTTTATATTGTTCTTCCGACTGCTGGTCTCTTTTTGAGTACTTTAATCTAAGGCATTAGGTTAAGGTAATATTCGTAGTGTAAGCGTGGTGCTTAGGCTCGGGTATCTCGTTAGATTCATCCTATATTCCGGATTGGTGGTAGATCGCGACTGTGATAGCCCGCTAGTTGGATGACCAACTAATTAGGGTGTCGTTGATCCTTTGTATTCCCCATCCCGTCTGTAGGACTCATGGGATTTATCTCTAGATGAATCATCCTTTGTTGGTGTTTCTCCCTATGTGATGTCCCCCATAGATAGAACAGTAGAAGGCAAGTTTACTACGAGTAAGGATTAGATATCTTAGTAATCATCTCTATACTTTTAACCTTCTTAGGTCTTGTGCTACTCCGGGTTAAGATTAGATCTTAGTCTCCCTCACACGTTTCCCTGAGGATACGATATTTAAAACCCTCCGAGTGAAAGCTACAACGGTATCCCGTGCGCTATGGATTATTCATCTTCAATATTTTTGTGGGCATAACAAATACCAACAAGCTTTTTCGGCGCCGTTCGGGAAACGGTTTCCGAGTTGACTTTGAATCTACCTTATCCTTGTATCATATTCTTTTATTCTTTTATCCCTTTTTTATTCTTTTGTTTTTTTTTTTTCATTATGGATTCCACGCCTATCTATAAATATCATCAACGCATAAAGCGAAAGCTTTAGGACGCCACAATCTTCTTGAGCCTATCTTAACATCGCCCTATGAGCTGCCCCTTGACTTTATAAACTTGGTTCGTAAACTAGCCTTCTCGGGAGAGGGCGAGGCCAACCCATATTCACACCTACGAGAGTTTGAGCTAATTATGGATTGTCTTCGAATAAAAGGCATATCCGATAATACCTTACGTTTGGAAGTTCTTTCCGTACTCTTTGACGGGAAAAGCTAAACAATTGGTATTACACGAATGTAGAGAAAGTGAATGGAGATTGGGGAACATTGTACACCAATTTTTATCTAAAATTCTTTCCCACCTATCGAAAGTGGCCCGCCTTCGAGTAGAAATTCTAACTTTTAAACAACACAAAGAAGAGTCTCTTGTCGCATCATGGGAACGTTTTAATGTCCTTACCACTATATGCCCAAACCTTGCTATTCCGGACCCAGTCTTTCTTCAACATTTTTATTTAGGTCTTAATAAGGAAGATGCAGATGACCTTAATGCAGCCTTAGGGAGGAGGCGATTCCTCCATCCGCCTCGCTAGAGAAGCAAGACTTCTCGTGACGTGATTTAGTGGATACTCCACCTCCCCTAGTACTTTTCCCGAGAAAAAGGAAGAAGAGGAAATTACGATAGCTAATTCACAACACTTCCAATCCCAAAATTTAGCTATCCACCCTGAACCATCAACATCCCAAAAATCCCCCAAAGGAAGAAGAAATTCCACCTTTGAAAGATCCTTTTGAACCAACCCTTAGAGATTATGGGAGAAGTCCATACAAGAGATCTCCAAGTGACTATAATTGATTCTTTTAAGGAGATGACTCTTGTTGAACATGCTTATTCTTTTAAAAGACATTGGGAGAAATCCAAGGATGGCATGTCCGATCATGTCATAGAAGGAGAGCAAAGCTATCCGTAAGACCACCTTATCTTCTCCCCTTCTATGCCTAAACAAGATGACCTATTCGAACCTATCTCTAAACCCATCCTTGACCCTCGATGAATCCACATATCCCTACTTCTTTGAGACTCGTGATGATCCTAGAAATTCACCGAAACAACCCATGTCTAGGAATCATCGGGACCACCAAGAAGACCAACAACAATGGCTTGAAAGTGTTAATAACATATGTGTCACAACCATCGAGTTGATGGACGAAATTTTAGATGAAATCAGCCCGAGAGACACCAACCCAAGGAATCCCTTAGATAACCATGATATATTAACCTTGGAGGAAGATGAAATCAATGAGCATGAGAGTCGCTTCATAGACACTTCATCTAGTCCATGTTCATATGATGAACTTCTTGAACCATCTAGTCTCTCTATCTTTATCACGCTCAAGTTCTCCGACCCCCGTATTCTCTCTCCTCCTTTAGATTTTGAAAGGGTGGTTGTGGATGTGTTCATCTATCATAAATATTCCAGATCCCGAATCCTGAGACAGATTGATTTTAGAGGGGAAACCACTTTGTCATTATGAATCATAAATCAATGGTTTCCCAAGGACGAGCTTGTTTGTCCTAAAACAAGCATTTCTTAAGAAATAACATGAGTGTTTACCTTATTGCTATAAAACCCTTGTGAAATGAGCATAGAGATATAAATGAGGAAATATTCCTTCGGGTATTTTTATCGCTAACCATTTCAGGTCTAGAGCAAGGAGAACGAAGGGTGACAATGTAAGGTATGTCCAACCAATCATTGTGCAACATTAATTAACATGCATAGAAATATTCCTTGTCATGTTGCTACACTACTTGGTTGTCTCTACCATAACGACATGCTAAAAAAAAGAATCATATTCTTCATCTCTGTTTGTCAGAACCGGCGTTGGATTCCGGCGATCTGACATGTCGACGACGAGCTTGACGGCGGCGGGGCTGATCCTAGCGGCCGCGATGACGTAGATGACGAGGTTGATGAAGAACGACGAGGTAGAAGACGTAGATGATGGTGAACAGCAGCCCGAAAGCATCGACGGGACGGCGGGGCGGCGCGCAAGACGAGCGCACGGCGGCGGCGGCCACCTAGGGGCGGGCGACGGCTTGGCGGGCGTCGAAGGGTGGCGAGGTCGGCGGGCAAGACGCCGTGTGGGAAAGAGAGAGAGAGAGAGCCTAGGGTCGAGAGCTGTTGGGAGTTACCCCTTTAATTTATTTCTTCTTAAGATTCAACCGACTATATGCCCCTTTGTATTTATAGTCCGAGGGAGACTTGCATGCTAAGATAGATCTAGAGGTTTCCTTATAGATTGGAATTCCTCTTTTACAAGCAACCTATTTATTCCCTATTTTATTCCTATCTTTATTCCTTAAATATTTCTTACTTAATTGCGAAGGCTAACCGACGTGGGCGCGTTTATGATGATGACGATGGCGGCGGCCGGGAGGCGAGGCGCAGCGCCAGGCCTTGGGCCCTAGGCGGCGGTGGTTGCCCCCTTGTTGGGCCCTATTCGGCGATCTCTTTTTGGGTCATGACCTTTGTTTGAATAAATCTCTTTAATGTTTTCATGTTACCATAATCTACTATGTTATATGATTTGGTTTTGATGTACTTTCAAACACCTTTTTAAATTAGGCATGGTGCTTAGTTTATGTTGTGTTCCTAAATTAAGTTAGACAAGGTGTCTAGTTTGATTTTTGAACCAAAGGTGTGCTGATTTTACTTCTAAAGGTTTTTAAATTAAGCGTGGTGCTTAGGTTAAATGTCCGCCCTAAATCAAATTAGACGTGGTGTCTAGGTTGATTTTTGAACCAATAGTATATTATAGTAGATCTTGGTATATTTTGTTGGATTAACCCCTCAGAGAAAAGAAGAAACTCTCAAATAAGCTTGGGGAGGTCCTAAGATGGACTCACGGTGAGAAGAAGCAAGATACAACAAATCTTTCACAAGGAAGACGCCAAGCATGCACAAAGGAACTTTATGAAATAAAAAGGAAGAAGACAAGTCGGGAATAAGCTACATAAGAGGCCAAATAAGGAAAGCTTCAAGCAGATGGAAAGGTCCACCACGAGGTGTTGTTACGGTGCCGGCATGCTCCAACAATAAAGGTAACATCTTGAGGTAGGTTGTCAATAAATAAGCTTTCCCATAATTAGGGCATGTTCATAAATAAAGAACCAAACATGTTTGAGTAACACCCTTGCTTGATCCGCTCAACATGTTTAGTTAAGTTGCTCCTAACACCACTCTCTTCTCATAGTCCCAATCATATAAGCAAAAATATTATAACATTCATGTTTCATCTTCTCGACCTTACCACCCTAGTTAAGATAAATCAAAATATATAATACATCAAATGCATCTTGTTCAATGTGCCCGAGGTTTTAAAGAAGAATGAATTTTTGGTTCTCGTTGGTGTTTTCCCACCAACAGGGGCCCATGCACTTGATCTCTACCTTATCTTTGCAAACAGGACACACTTCGAGCAAAAATGTTGAGGAGTCCTCATCACCCCCAAATTTCTATGAGTGAATGCCCTAAACCATAAAGTGGGCACACAAAACAAGAGGTTGTCAACCCCCACTATCAAATTTTCACTTCAAAATGTTGGACTAGCAATAGAACATGGGTGACACCATCTTCGAATCACCATCTCGGAGATGCACCTACCAAGATCGAGATGACACACTTAAGAAATCAACAAGGTAAGTAGTCTTGCTCGGGGAGACTTAAAACACCGAACCCTCGTAGGAGGTAAGATCGGTAGTTATCCATATTTAATGCATACCATATTTACTTCCTTGCATTGCATAATCATTTTCCTTTAGCATATTTAAATTTCTCAGTATTAGCATTGCATTGAAAATTTCTAAAGCCCCATGTGAATAATCTTGTGGTGTGTAACAACCCACAAGGATATTCACCGTGGTGGCATAAAAAATAATTATGCATTCATCTAGTTGCATTTGCATCATAGTTCTTTGCATGCATATAAATTTATAAAACTCCAAAAATATTTTTTTCTGCTGAAGTTCTCGCTTTTAAACTAATTGTGATCCATATCTAGGCACATGAAGCCTATGTGGCCAACCACTAACGCCTAGTCTATTCCACTAGCTTTGTTGTCTATTTGAGTTCAAAGCAGATTCAAAAGGGAGAGAGACATGATAGGATGACACCCTCATCATTTGTCTACCTCAACTTCCACATCATCAACCCGACATTCCAATCTAGCTTGGGGAGAGCACCCCCGATTATCCCGATAAGTATCTCTTTCCTATGTTTTAATATTAGCTAGATATGTTTGCTTTATTAAAAAAAAAAAAAGATGTATAACCATAGAAAACCAAATAAAAAGTTTAGGCTATATATATATATAATATTAGTGTGATCTTTAGGTTTGGGAATAAATAAATAGAAGGAGTGTACCAAAGGTTACTTTTCTCGCCAAAATAAAATGAACTCAAGGTAATTCTCATGCATGGAAATGATGAATAGTTGTTCGCCGTAATTCCTTTCAAGTACCTAGATTTCAAGCTTACTTTCTCTTGAGCTTTAAATACAAAACTGTTTTTGACTTGAGATTTGCTCTGAACCTAAAACTGGTGTGTGTAGCAAATGCTTGCTCTAAAGTCTAGGTGATTGACGGATATGATATATGAAAGTTTGAGTCGCTATTTATCTTACTCCTAGTGACACTAGATTTTTGGAGATTTATCTTTTAAAAATTATAAAATGCACATGATAAGTTCTTGTATGACAGAGTGTTGAACCTCCTACCACAGCCCATATATATACATGCTCTTTAGCTAGGAAAACCCTTTTCAATATATATATATAGGTCGCTTACTTTGCATTGAGTTTGGTCAATCTTTGTCGATCCTTAGAAACTTGTCATTCTCGCTAATCACGCACACTCCACCTCATCCCACTCTATTCTACTTGCATATGTGCTACTTCTACCCCCGAAGTAAGCATCCACCACACACACCCACCATACGCATCCATCATATACCCACCAAAAATGTTCCACTCCAATCCTAGGTGAGAACAACCAAAAATATTCCTTACACCCATCAATTCAGCCAACAATCTTATAAAGCTCCATTACTCTTGTCTATCTCTCAAAAGTTATTGCAAAAAGAGATTTGGGTTGTATTCAAAAAAAAAAAAAAGAAAGGGGAGATGAAAAATGGACAAGTGTCCTACCAAGTAGTAGAGCCTACCTCCCTAAAAAAAAAAGAGAATAAAGGAGAGTTAAAAAATGGACAAGTGTAATACGCTATGAAAACAATGGGTACTAGATGCCAGCCTCTCCATGAAAAAAGAAAGAAAGAAAGAAAGAATATGCAACCCAGGTTCTCTCAAGTGTTTCCAAATTTCAAGAGAGATGATTCTTCAAGGAGCTAAAGTAGAATCAGGCTCTTTCCCCTCATTACATTCATTACATTCACCTTATACACCCACCATCATATTCATTCCACTACACCATACACATGCACATGTATGACTCGTGACTTTAGATCCATTGCTTGAACTTACAATATATGCTTAGTAAGTAGATTTAGTTTTCTCCCACCTATGACTCCACATATAAGCTTTAGATATAGGGTGAGAGAGAAGAAGGCATTGTGTCCTACCGCCTTAGTCAAAAAATACCACATATTTCGGGAGAAAGGCAAAACAACCTTATTGCCTTAGTGAGGATCCACAAATACCACAAATGAGAGACTTGAAAGGGTCATACTACAGAACTTTGAGTTTTATTTTGAAAAGTAGCAAAAACTCCGGAATGATGGTTGAACAAAGAGTCTGAGACATGGTGCTTGACTTGATTGTTCTATCTTTCAATTGCCCAAGATCCCAAGAAAATGCTATAAGCTCCATGGTTAAAGGTAATATGGGTAAGTTGAAGGTTGAAAAGGTTTATTTTAATCAGGAGGAGAAATTTTGTTTGAAAGCATGTGTACTTTTTGAGGCGTGAAAGCGTTGTAGCAACTCCCGATCTATTGCTAAGTTTGGCTTTGCTAGGGACTAGCAAAGGGTAAGCTTGGGGAGCTTGTTGACATCTCTTATAGCATAAAATATATAGGTTTTTAAAACTGAAATAAGGGCTTAAAATGAATATCAACATAGTATAGGGGCTTTTCTCGACATAATTCCACAAGTTTTGGTGATTTATATATTTTCGGGGACTAAATGGATAAAAGCAAAAAAAAGCCCAAGAGTTTGCAAGCCCTACGCCATAAAAGACGTATCCGTGAAGCAATCCAACTTGAAACCCACGTAAGAACATTCCGTAAGACACCGTAAGGCATGAGCCACGAAGCCGGGGCCCACCCGGCAAAGGAGCCGGGCGCCGCCCTAGTAGCGGCGGCGGCCGCGCCGTGCCCCCCCTGTCCCCCTCTCCTTCGAAGGTCGGTTCACAACCGCCATTAAGAAGAGATGTACACCGTTGCTCAAGGTCCGGTTTGATCCAAGGGTTGTCGTGCACGCCTAGGGCTATATAAGGAGACCCCCGCCTCAGGTGAAACCCTAATTCATTATCATTCATTATCAATAGGCCGAGGCCCCCGAAGTCTCCTCCTAGGTCTAGAACTAGAACTAGGTCTAGAACTAGAACTAGATGAGCTAGTATTCAAGAGGGATTAGATCTCATTAGATCTAGTCTTTAGAATAAGAGAGATAGAGAGAGGGAAGGAACCCGAGGAGGTGCCGGCCGTCGGTGTTACCTCTACAACTTGTACCTCGGTGCAAGTTAACCTACACTTAGAGTTACTCCGGTAATCTACTTCTTCTTTTAGTAAGCATCATTGTTTATATTGTTCTTTCCGATCTGCGGGTCTCTTTTTGAGTACTTTAATCTAAGGCATTAGGTTAAGGTAATATTCGTAGTGTAAGCGTGGTGCTTAGGCTCGGGTATCTCGTTAGATTCATCCTATATTCGGATTGGTGGTAGATCGCGACCGTGATAGCCCGCTAGTTGGATGACCAACTAATTAGGGTGTCGTTGATCCTTTGTATTCCCCATCCCGCCTCCTGGAGGACTCATGGGATTTATCTCTAGATGAATCATCCTTTGTTGGTGTTTCTCCCTATGTGATGTCCCCGGATAGAACAAGTAGAAGGCAAGTTTACTACGAGTAAGGATTAGATATCTTAGTAATCATCTCTATACTTTTAACCTTCTTAGGTCTTGTGCTACTCGGGTTAAGATTAGATCTTAGTCTCCCTCACACACGTTTCCCTCGAGGATACGATATTTAAAACCCTCCGAGTGAAAGCTACAACGGTATCCGTGCGCTATGGATTATTCATCTTCAATATTTTTGTGGGCATAACAAATACCAACAAGCTTTAAGGCGCCCTGTTTGGGAAACGGTTCTTTGAGTTGACTTTGAATCTACCTTATCCTTGTATCATATTCTTTTATTCTTTTTATCCCTTTTATTCTTTTGTTTTCTTTTTTCATTATGGATTCCACGCCTATCTATAAATATCATCAACGTACAAGTTTAAAGCTTTAGGGCGCCACAATCTTTGAGCCTATCTTAACATCGCCCTATGAGCCGCCCCTTGACTTTATAAACTTGGTTCGAAACTAGCCTTCTCGGGAGAGGGCAAGGCCAACCCATATTCACACCTACGAGTTTGAGTTAATTATGGATTGTCTTGAATAAAAGTCATATCCGATAATACCTTACGCCGGAAGTTCTTTCCGTACTCTTTGATGGGAAAAGCTAAAATGGTGGTATTACCCGAATGTAGAGAAAGTGAATGGAGATTGGGGAACATTGTACACCAATTTTTATCTAAAATTCTTTTCCCACCTATCGAGTGGCCCGCCTTCGAGTAGAAATTCTAACTTTTAAACAACACAAAGAAGAGTCTCTTGTCGCATCATGGGAACGTTTTTTTTAATGTCCTTACCACTATATGCCCAAACCTTGCTATTCCGCACCAGGTCTTTTCTTCAACATTTTTATTTAGGTCTTAATAAGGAAGATGCAGATGACCTTAATGCGCTTCGGGAGGCACATTCCTCCATCTCGCCACGCTAGAGAAGCAAGACTTCTCGTGGGACAGATTTAGTGGATACTCCACCTCCCCTAGTACTTTTCCCGAGAAAAAGGAAGAAGAGGAAATTACGATAGCTAATTCACAACACTTCCAATCCCAAAATTTAGCTATCCACCCCCGAACCATCAACATCCCAAAATCCCCCAAAGGAAGAAGAAATTCCACCTTTGAAAGATCCTTTTGAACCAACCCTTAGAGATTATGGGAGAAGTCCATACAAGAGATCTCCAAGTGACTATAATTGATTCTTTTAAGGAGATGACTCTTGTTGAACATGCTTATTCTTTTAAAAGACATTGGGAGAAATTCAAGGATGGCATGTCCGATCATGTCATAGAAGGAGAGCAAAGCTATCCGTAAGACCACCTTATCTTCTCCCCTTCTATGCCTAAACAAGATGACCTATTCGAATTTAAGGCATTAGGTTAAGGTAATATTCGTAGTGTAAGCGTGGTGCTTAGGCTCGGGTATCTCGTTAGATTCATCCTATATTCGGATTGGTGGTAGATCGCGATTGTGATAGCCCGTGTGGAGAGCCGACCAATTTATAAGAAATCAAGTATAATTCGCAATTACCGAAGCAATCACATCTACACTTGAGTCCATATAAACCCGGTATTCTCGAAATCTCGAGTGATTTCAAACTCATCAACAATACAACCAAGATCGTTGAGCTCAAGAGTTCCAATCTGCGGGTATCTTAAACCAAATTCAATATATTTTAATCGAGTGCGATGTACACATTTATTTCAAAGTAGTTCGAGTGCGGAAGCAATAGCTTTTAAAACAAAAATAGTTGTATAGCGGAAGTAAAAGAAGATAGTGCCAATAAGATGTCACCCCCTGTAATAGCAAGAGACAGGAAAGTATGGAGACTACCATGCCCTAGGCCTTATTCTTGAACCACAAAGACATCACATCCGGATAGAAACATGCTAGACGGAGTCACCTACAACATCGGGGAATTAACCCGTGAGTACTCAATTGTACTCCGCAAGACTTACCCGCCTTAAACCGTAAAATAAGGAAAAGACTCCAAGTATTATGCTTGGCTTTATCCGAGTCGGGCTGACTCACATTTAATTTTAAATAAGGTTGATTAGCACGCCTACACATACTACTCAGTTCCTCCAAGTTAAAAGGTTATTATTACATACATAACCATAAGTCCCGTATAGTCAAGATTAAAAACATATGCTCGCCGATATATAAATAACAAATATAAGTAACTTGATCATCATTTTAACATCAACAAAGCATGAATATAGTAACCATTATTGTGATATTAGACTACAATGCCGCGGAGACAGACGGGTTCTCACTATCCAGAGAGATGGCGATTCAAATCGACATCGACCACCGTGGCGAATACCCCTGTCATAAACCAGTCTCACGCCTCGATTGCAGACCCGATCACTTCCGGGACGTTAGGGGGCGTAAAGTCTCGGACCGCCGGCAACCCCCCTCCTCTCGAGCCACCAAGTGAGCGACACCGAAGACGCCGCTTAGGGATGCATGCGCTTGCGCCCGATCAAACCCAACCTACCACGCCTAGGAGGGACGTTAAGCGCATACAAGTACCGGCCCCTAACATTCCCACAAGCTTCGCGGGCTCACGACCCAGTGGAGCCTACTATATGAACAGTACGTTCAACTTCCGACCGAAGCTTCCGACAAAGAGATTAGTCCTTAACCGATCGATGGAAGACCACAATATCCATCCAATCTAAACATGTTTTATTAACCAATTCTCGCCAGCAGACTTGTTAACCACCAACGTGATTAACCCAACGACAATCCTCACAAGTGACCGGAAATCACCGCTCTCATCGCAATCATCATAAGCGAGCATTTGTTTAACCTAGACCCCTAATTAGGATAGGACAACTTCAGCAAGGATATGCGTGCGGCAACGGTTTCACTCGTATCCTACACTTAATGCAAAGATTCATAAAAAGGACTCAACAAGTTCATTCGAAAGCATAGGGAAGTTCAAAGATGCAGGGGCTTGCCTTCGGAAAAGTAGTAGGAAGAAGTTAGAGTCTTCGGAAGCCGGAGTCACGGTCCTCCTTCTCCCGTGAGGTCTTTTGGCTGCACTCCGAGACGATGAAGGTTGACCTCCCGCTCCTTGATCTCCTCCCCGAACTAACTCCTCCCGATCCCCGAGATGATGCATGCACATGCACGAGTGAATATTATGAATGCACGTAAACATGCCTCGTATATAAATAAAATAAAATGAGGGATGAATGCATTATGATGTATGATACTAGTAAGTGGATATCTCTTCCGTAGAAGCAAAATTAGAAATACATAAAGCAACCATACTAACCTACATCACACATTCATACTAGCACTAATCTAAAAAAAGTGGCTGAGCAAGACATGTCGTTACTAAAATAGTTGATCACACGAGAGTTCTATAACTCCAAATGCAGCAAACAAATATTCGTTGGAAAGCTAACGAAATTATCTACAAAACATTCAATACAACCCCGACCAGATTCTAACATCTACAGCCTCGAAAATAGAAAAAATAGAGGCTCTATTTCAGGGTAATTTGCAACATGCAACTCCTATAACTCTCTAACCAAGCATGCAACTCTTACCAAACTTGAACAGCAAGTAAATAAGGTTAAAATCTACCTAGAAAACCTATTGGTCAAGCCAAAGGATAAACTAAAGCACATGAAATGACATTCCCTAAAATAACCACTACAAAAGCACACTTTAAATATAAAAGCTAGAATTAAACTAGTTTACCAAAAACACAATACCAGTAACCCAACCATACCAACAGGTCCTATTCATGCTAGGAACAACTAGTAAAATTATCAATTCACAAAACTCTACTATAAACATGCATTTTTAGGCAAATTTCCATGCAACATAAATATGATAAATATGCAACCACCTTAGAAAATTCTACAAAAATTACCAGAGCATCCTACTAGTCTAATATGCCTACCATAAAAATCTCATGGCAAGATCATGCACATACAGTCCTATACAAAAATGACAAGCTAGCACTAACTCTATGCATGAAAATACTTTGCATTATGAAAAGTGTCAGAGCATAGATTTCTAAGTATGAAAAGCTTCTAAAACCTATCAAAAGCAAACATGCCAAGTCTCACATCCAAAACCCTAGTAATTATTTTTCTATGAATTTCCTAAGAAAGCATGGTAAATAGCACATAAATCAAAAATCACACTTTCCTCATAGAACATATCATGTATAATATTTTTCCTACACTCTACATCCAAAAACATGAACATTTCATATAGGAACCACTATTTTACCAGGCACTAAAAATTAGATATGCATTTTCCTATTCGCATGGTAAATAAAGCAATAAATCTAGATAAATATAAAAACTACCAGAAAATGCCAACTCATATTTTTCTATTGTAGACCTACTCATGAGGATCACAGCAAAATTTGTCCCATGCAAAACCGAGCTAAAACGGGCGAGATATGAATTTTCTAAGTTAAACATGCATGCTGGAAATTGAATGACGGAATAATTAAAATGGCTGACGCGCGGGCCCCACTTGTCAGTGTCACGGAACAGAGGACCGGCGGGTCGGCGACGGATATCCGCCGGCGTTGAGTTTCCCGGCGATCTATGGGCACCGTTGGCTTGCTCTCGACGAGATCTACCGATCTAGCCTGGTTTCCCAAGCTATCGTGGACTATGGCGGTGTCGACGGCGAACGGCGGCGCTGCGCGGTGCTGCACGGCGGCGGTCGTCGGCGTGCGGCGATTTTCCGGCGAGGGCGAGGTCTGGCACGGCGCGCACGAGCACCAGGGCACCTAGGCGACGAAGAAACCCCAGCTAAGCGGCCGTTTTGGCGAGCGGGTGATGTTCGACGGCAACGGACTTCGACGGCGGCCGTGAGCACGGTGGCGTTGACGTTGTGGTCCGGCAAAATGATGGCACGATACTACGATTAGACCTGCACACGGATTCGACACGATGAGGCGACCCTGGAACGTGAATAACGGCAAGAAAAACGAGCCGGACGCGCGCTGGCGTCGAGCTTCGACGCTGCGGGCGGACGGGCGGCGGGCGACGCGGCGACAGCGGCGGCGACGCCCGTTCCGGCGAGCTCGGACCTCCATGGACTCAACCGCTAGGGCTATACCTCCAGGGCTTCGAGGTGGACATGGTACGCACGCGATGGTTGGGCAGGAAGAGGCCGGGATGTGCCGACCGGCGAGGAGGACCGCGAGGTTGCCGGCCCGGCGGGCGGCATAAAAAGGTGGCCGGCTTGGCCCTTTTCGTGCTTGGCTTGGTGCTCGCGGGGTCGGGGTGACAGGCGACAATGTGGCAAGGATAGTGACGCGATGAAACCGGGGCAGCTCGGGCGGTGGTGACGGTTTGTGGCCGCGCGGGCGAGGCCGGCCGTGGCGCGGCGGCGGCGCCGGCCGGCTGCTCGGCTTGCAAGAGAAGGGAGAAGGAGGGCGGGGGCGAGGCTTGGGTGAGGGCGACGTGGTTCCTCCTCAAGAAGCCACGGCGCAGCGGAGGAGGAGGAGGGGGGGGCGCGACACGCGGCCTCGTGCGGGCGGCGCGATGGGTGGCGTGGCTCGCGTCGAGACAAAGGGTGGCCTACGGTTTCTTTCTCCTTTTTTTTTGAAAACGAACCCTAATCAAACTGTTTTTGGCCTCGTGCATCGAGATTCGTGCAGAAATTGTAGGCACAAAAATTCTACTCCTTGCGCCGCGCACATTACTGACAAGCCGAATAGCCGGCTTTACTCGACCGCCTCGAGTGTCTTGAGACGTGCTACCAATTTGACCTCGTTAACTGACAAGGAGGTAAACGTGAGATCCGGAACATGCCCGGTGAGACCAAGACAAGTTCGCATGTATGGCACTAAGGTTGGGATGTAAAGACATATAGCTATGAAAGCTATCTGTCGATGAATAATGAATGCATTCGGTAAATATATATAAAGACATAATGTAATAACAATTGCCGAATGATCATAAAAGGCATGTTTGAACGAATAAAGTCGATCATCATGGTATGCTATCGTGAAAAGCTCTATTGCATAGATCGAATTAATTGACAACATGATAAATAAAAGAAAGTGAATCATAAATATCATTATTGATACTTATTACACGTGAAAGCGCAACCGTGTTCGGCAAGCTTGCCGAATCGGGGTCCATGAAGAAGGAACTCCCTACGTAAATACCTATCGATTAAACCGATCTCTAGTCCACCTGGATGACTAGCTCTAGAGTAACCCAAAGATCTATATCCACCGGATGATATAGTCCTGTCAAGATCTAAACGTATACGAACCATTAACATGTAACAACTTAGATCGATCTATCTCGGCTATGATAAGCGGATAGATCTAGTAGCACAAGAAAATAAATAATGAAAGCACTAAAAGCAATTAGATCTATGATAAGATAAAAGCCGAGACTCTTCAATCTAAATTGGGCAAAAGTGTGTGCAAACATAATTAAATAATAAATAAAAGTATTGCAACACATGGTAACTTAATGAATTCATTAGATCTTGCCAAAATCTAATGAAGTCGATAACTAGCTCTTAGCCGCACCTTAGCCCACCGGATGGCTCATGATCGACAAAAGAACCCTCTTGCCCCCGATAGCTTAAATCCGCTTGACGATACTAAGCGTGAACAAGACTTCTTGCAATAATCTAAATCCGCCCGACGATACTAGACATGGTGCAAGGTTGCCGATACTTACGGAGGTCGACGGTCGATGAATCCTCTCGCAGAGATCGACGACACGACCGGACTCGAAGGGTGGCCGAGCCAAGGCACGGAGCCGGGTTTGTTGTATTGATTTGGTAGATCGCTTATAGTTGCCGGGGTCTTATATTTATACCCGGGCTCGATGAGTCCTAATTAATTATGAATAAACATAATAAAAATATCTAGCTAAGATACATTGTCCTCCAAGTCTTCTGAGTCGTGAAACCGCACGTGACGTGGGCCCTCATCCCTGATATCTCCCCTTGACGCTCCACGCTTGTCGAACCATCTCATGCTCGGCCTCCTTCTGACTCGGGCTCCTTAGCCAGAATAAACGGCCTTCGAACGCTACCCGCCGCTGCGTTCTCGCTTTTTGTTAGCCGAATGACTCTTTACCGATCCATCGCGGCGCCGACCCATTGGTCATCTAGGCTTTACCAAATTTTGGTGTTAACATATGCCCCCTCAATTTCGGAGTAATAGATCCTTTTGCTTCGAATTGACCACGACCGCTAAAAACCAAGGCCAAGCCTTTAATCGGGCTAAAAAATTACTAAGGCCCATTCTCCGGAAGTTTCCCATGACACCGTGTAACTCTTCAATTTCTCCTTGGAACTTGTGTCACCGAAACCTCCACCAATGTGAATCGGCAAGCCGTGTCGCTGCGTTTCTCAAGATAAGCACTCGAATAAATCTTTTACCTCCTCACGGCTACTCCAAATTGGTTTCTTAGCCCTTTTTCTCAGATATAAATATAGACAAGCCCTTTAATTGATAACATCAATCCAAATCTTGCTCATACCTCCGCACTCGCCTTCCTTCCCCTTCTTCGAGATCCGAAGTATTCGGCTAACCCTAGCCTCAAGCAATGGAGTAAGTTTCTCTCCCGTATGCTTTCTCGACGCTTTCTTCATGCCGAACCGACCTCCTTTCTCAACGATTTTTAAAGCCCTCGTGATGTTGAGATTGCGGCGCCCGCCATTAGCTTGTAGCAACAGAGGAGGCGCCAGTGGTGGAACGGGAAGCTCATGAGCAAACCATTGAAGATATAGAGGATGTGAAAGAGGAATACGACAAGCTTGACGGCAATGTGAGCGCGTGCGTAATAGCAACAAGAAGCCTTGTTGCTTCCTCCGATGGACTTTTCCTTTCATGATTCAACCTACGAAGCAATCCTTCTTTGTAGGCGTGGCGAGAAGGTTTAATCGCTTGATTGAAGCGACCGGGCAAGTGATTGAAGTAAAAGACACGCCGGGCCCGACCGGATGTAGAGGATGAAAACTGCGTTAATCGATCAAGGCTATTCTTAATAGCCTTTTTGACTAGAAGAATGTAAAAACACCGTGCACCTTCCGTGCGGTGGCTATGCCCCTTTAATAAAATCATGTTGGCTTTTCTTGTTGTCTTCTCGCTTGTATGTTTTCATCGCCAAATTCCTTCCATCATTATTTGCCCGGGTCGGAATATCCTCTCGTATGAATCGACCGTAGCATGATTCTCGTATGAATAACGATTCGGGTTGGTCGTGGGATTTTTGTTCTAAAGGCAACATACCACCCGTATCTTTGGCTATTCCAATCCTTGGGAGTGTTTTTTTCCTCGCTAGAGGCGATGCTTTCATACATCGGCTACATCGAATCTCATCCTCATCCTTTCGTGCCCCAATCTCAATGCTAGGATAGTATTTCTTCAAGAATCTCCCGTTGATTGCCGACCTGAATTCTTGCCCTTGTAAAGATATCAAGACATATGCATTTCCAGGTACACACCTCAATACCCGAAAAGGACCTTCCCAATTTGGAGACCATTTGCCGAATGCTCTGTCCTTAGTCCCAAGTGGTAACAACGCTTTCCGCACAAGATCTCCTTCAAAGAAACTCTTTAACTCGACTTTCTTATTGTAATATTTGGCGATACGCATCTTATTCTTCTCAATATTTTCCAATGCTCTTAGACTAATTTGATGCGAGATCTTCTAATCCATCTATCATAAGATTCTTATATTCTTCTTTTCGCCAAATCTTTTCGTAATGTAACCCGCCGGATCCTCGATTGCATCTCCCATGGCAATACCGCATGGTGTCCATATACTAATTCATAAGGAGACGTCTTAGTAGATCCATGGCATGCCATCCCAGAAGCCCATAATGCTTCATTAAGAACCAAATGCCATCTTCGGGCTTTCTTCGATCTTTTTCTCGATGATTTTAATCATAATTTTATTAGAAGCCTCACCGACCATTAGCTTGTGCATAATAAGGGGATGAGTTATATAACTTGATTCCCATTTCTTCAAAGAAAATCACAAAATTCAGCAGAGATAAACCGACTCCCTTGATCGCTTGTTATGGTTTCGTGAATTCCAAACCTCGTAAATGATGTGTTCTTTTGACAAACTCAACCATATTCTCTCGATGTGACCTTTTTTAGTGGGATAGCTTCAACCCACTTAGTAAAATAATCAGTGGCCAATAGTACAAACTTATGGCCTTTGCTCGATGGAGGGTGGATCTGGCCAATCAAATCTATACCCCATCCTCTGAATGGCCAAGGCTTAACAATGGGGTTTAACGCTGACGCGGGAGCTCTCTCGAATATTACCAAACCTTTGACAATCTTGACATCCTTTGTAATATTCAAAACAATCCTCAAGCATAGTTGGCCAAAAGTACCTGTTCTCCCCGATTACCCACTTCATTCGGTAAGCCGATTGGTGTGCACCACATAATCCTTCATGTACTTCATACATTACCTTTTTAGCTTCTTCCCGACTCAAACATTTAAGCAAGTACCCCATGCAGAGATTTGTAATATAATCGATCATCAAGAAGCACAAACTTAATAGCTTTGTACCGAAGTTTCCTAGAAACTTTCTTCGATGGATTTTTGAGGTATTCGTAATTTCAATCCTCCAATCATTATCGCTTGACGGGTACCTTGATCCCCACAAAGTGCACACAAATCCAAGAACGAGAACTTCCTCGACCGTCCTTGTATCCGGAAGCACTTTGGGCTAGCTTATTAGCCTCTCCATTTTGTTCCCTTGGAATATGACGAAGGATCACAATCTTGAAAGTTTCTCAATATTTTCTCGACATTCTTCATAATAATTTCTTAGAATGTCATTTCGCACTCATATTCGCCCGATCGTTTGCTTGATTACTAATTCAGAATCTCCAAAGATTTCAACCGCAACGGCTTGCATTTCAACAAGAAGTTGGAGTCCTCTCGAATAAAGCTTCATATTCTCGCCTCGATTGTTAGTGACAAGAGCATCAATAGGAATAGCAAACTCAAAAGATGCCCCCTTGGGTGAGATCGCCAGAACACCGCGCCTCCTCCTTTCTCACAAGATGATCCATCAAAGAACAAAGCCCAAGGGGTAATACCAATCATGTCGCCAGAAGGGTTACGATGTTGAGTAACAAAATCAACAATGATTTGTCCTTTAACAGCTTTTTTGCCGATTCGTACTTCAAATCAAACTCGGATAATGCCAACACCCATTTACCGATTCTTCCCTTTAAAATCGGCATTGACAACATGTGTTTAATCACATCAAACTTAGAAACTATTGTACATTCGGCATTCAATAAATAGTGCCGAAATTTAGTACATGAGAAGTAAACACATAGACACAACTTCGCTTATAGCCGAATACCGTGTTTCCTGGATCCAAAAGTTTTCGGCCGAGATAAGCTACAACTCGCTCCTTTCCATCCTCTTCTTGCATAAGGGCCGATCCTATGGTCAAATTATCGGCCGCCACGCATAACTTGAAAGATTTATCTAGCTTTGGAGGGACCGGGACAGGTGGCGTCTTCATATATTCCTTTATTTCATCCAAGGCCTTTCGTGTACGCCACTCCATATAAACTTCTCGAGCTTTCTTGAGTTTCAACAAAGGGGAAAACGGAAAGACCCTTTTTCGATAGATTGAGATGAATCTTCTCACGAAATTGATTTTGCCAAGTAATGATCAGAACTCAGAAGATCAGTAGGAGGAGCAATATTTTCTATAGCTTCCATGCTCTTCTTTCCCACTTCAATCCCTCCTTTGTGAACTAAGAATCCCAAAAATTCACCGGCCGTGACTTCAAAGGCACACTTATTTGGATTCATTTTTAATCCATGTTTCCTGGTGCACTCTAATGTCTTCCTCAGATCAGCCAGATGCTTCTTGTAACTCTTCGACTTGACGACCACATCATCAATATAGACCTCAACTATTCTCGCCGATCAACTCATGGAAGATATAATTCATAGCTCTTTGATAAGTTGCACCAAAGATTTTTTTCAATCCGAATGTCATAACAATCCATTCGAACAAACCAATATGACCAGACACCTGAAAAGCGCTTTTTGATATATCTTCAATAGCCATAAAAATTTGATTGTATCCAAGCATTCCCATCCATAAAACTAATAATTCGCATCTCGGCAAAGAAAGATCTACTAATAGATCAAGAATCGGCATGGGATATCCATCCATAGGAGTGACTTTGTTAAGATCTCTCGAAATCTATACAAACCCTCATCTTCCCATTTTTCTTGTAAACAGAACTATGCCGGAAATCCATTCTCGCATACCTACATGGCCGAATGAAATTTGCTTCTAGTAGCCTTTCAATCTCTTTTTTTTCACGTCGCCAATACCTTCTCTTCATAAATCTTTCGAGGAGGTTGTTTGTAGGGCCGAATCCTTCTTTAATTGGTAATCGATGTTCAACAATTGAACGATCCACCCCTGCATCTCGAATAATCCCAAGCAAAACAATCCCTCGAATTCCTTGAGGAGATCTATTAGTTCTTTCCTAAATTTCGGATCTAATTGAGCACCGATATAAGTCGGTCTTGGTTTGTCACCATTGCCAATATCTATCTCTTCCAATTTATCACCGACTTAAAACCATGCCCAAGCTTTCCTTTGTTACCATCAATTGGGTTCCCCATTAAAACCATCACGAATGCCGACGCTTGGATCGGCCGTTGATCCCGGTAATGAGGACCTCCTTTCAACTCTTTTCCCCGAGAAACACTTGACATCATCATATCGTTGAAACAACGACTCGCCAGCCTGCAATATCCTCGTAATCATCCGCTTGAACTATCTCAACTTCATCGCCATCCCATCGGATGAGAATTTCATGCATGGTGGATGGAACACAACAATTAGCATGGATCCAATCTCTCCCAAGAAGCAAGTCTGTAAGGCCCTTCACTATCGATCACAAAGAAGGTAGTGATTAAAGTTTTTGAGCCGATCGTTAAATCAACACGCATGCCCTCCATGGGTATCTAAAAACTTGCCAAAGCAAAGTCCCTTAGCTCAATGTCTGTCTCTAGTAGATCTTCATCAATCATCCCTAGCTTTCGAATGTTGTATATGGCATGAGGTTAATAGCAGCCTCCTCCATCGACAAACATGTAAGTCGAGGCTTCCCATTGAGGTACCCTTTCAAGTAGAGGGGCTTCGGATGATTATGCTCCCTCTCGCTTATCAAACACCGCTTGTCTTGATAAGGTCAATTGTGCCAAGAGGTCCATCATTTCTCTACTATCGAGATCGAAAAAAAGACATCATCGCCCTGGATAAGCGTCTTCCTTCTCTCGATCCACAAAGAACTTGCTCCATAGGAGCTTCAAATTTTAGTGGGATGAAGAAGACCATGCTAACATCCGCCAAACGCCCACTAGCCGAATACTCCTCTACCGAATGACTGGCTTCTTGAGTTTTCTTCTTAGGGCGCCATACCGCTTATGCTCGGGCATTTGCTTCTTTGAGCTCCTCGTTCCTGAGACGTTGGACTCTTCTCTTCGGCTCTTCCTTAGACCCGGGAGGACACCACTGCCCTTTTGGCCACACATACTCTTGAGGAGAGTCTAGATCGCCATCGTAATCCTCCACATCGCCCCCAAGCTTGATCTCGCAATTCTTTTCTTTACCGACGTGAGGTTTGTTTGTTTTCATTTTTTAAGCGCCGATCATCCTCTCGGGAAGCGTGCCCCGCCTTTCTTGGATGGGACGGCGGTTGACTCATGCCCGCTCAGTACTCGTGGTATTGCCCACCGCATTGGGGGCAATTATTCCTAGCAGTGCAGCTTCAAGCCTTCATTCCAAAGAATGCCTAAAGAAAGGACAGTCCCAATGAGACTCCTCTCGCTCTTTCATATACTCCTCCCCGTTCTTGGTGGTACATCTCCTCTTCATATCTCTGCTGCTCCCTTGCAAGTCGCCGATCTCTCACGATCATCGCTTCTCTTGCTGTCTTTTGCCACTTGTTCAAGAAGATACGAGATGTCACCCTTGGTTTGGAGATTTCTCCTTTCTCTGCTCGGCTATTTGGAAACCGAACACGATGCCGCCGGGAGCTCTTCACTAGACACTTGCCGACTAGGGTCGACCGATCCACTTTGCTTTGCCCTTTCGAAGTCAAGACTTTCATTGGGGCTTTGCCCTTTGATCATGGGGCGTAAAACCATGCATGTATCGAAAGCAACCATGCCTACTAGGAAGGGCTCCTTATCCACCTTCATGTTGTTGTTGAACTTGAGGAGGCCCCGGCCAGATAGCCTTCTCGAACTGGCCGCTTGAAGATTCGGCCCAATGATATTGTGAGTGATCATATCATGGAAGCCACAATACTTGCGAGCCTTGACCCAACTGACGGGCGTTTCATAGAATGATTTTTACGGCAACTTGATACGCCCTTCCTTGACTAAGAACTCAAAGAGCTTTTTTCCGACTTGGAGACGCCGAAGTCATATGCCCCTTGAGTGTCTTCATCCAAATACGGTTAACCGGGATGTGCTCCTTGCCCCAAGCAAATTCGGCAGATGCTATGTCTTCCCCGCCATCATCTTCATCTTCTCCTTCTTCCGTAAATTGGTTGTATGTCCGATAAGACACGTTGCCCCCTTTCGAAAAACGGGTGTCCTTCTTGATGCTCGAACCGATTGGCCATGAGTGACGCGCCTTTGAGAGTTGTCCTAGGTCATCAAACTCCATGCCGGCTAGCTTTTTTTCCCCGATGGTCGGATGCATACCCGAATGGCCACAAATGCAAGAATCGATGGTCCGGCAAGCTCAAAGAGTAGCAAGAATTCTTTGTCTCCCCCGAACCTCGCGTAAGAACCCCGTGGTGTCTCATTATATTTCGTGTCAACCCCATCAAGTCGACGAGCTCTTTTTCATTGGAACCATCGTAGAAGTATGAATGGAATTTGTCTTCCATGCAGACCATGTTCCAATAGAATTGGCCTAAGAACGTGGCAAACCATGTGAAAGCCGGCCCCCGTAAGGGATGATGGGAAGAAGCTTAATCCTCCATGCTTCATCATTGGCAAGCTCTCCCCAATGAATCGGATACCGACCGATGTGTTCGGTAGTAGAGGTGTCATCTTATCCGCAGAACTTGGTCAAGTCGGTAGGAGGCTTCAATCTTGAAGGAAGCGCCACTCTGTTGTACCAATCGGGATATGGTGACTGATACACATAGGGCCGATTTTTGGGCTTAATCCCAAATTGGTGTTGCATCATATCGGCCATCCTCGCTAGGAGTATATCCATATTTGAATTTTGTGGTCCATGAGATTGTCCTCGATCGGCCCAAACCGGCCTATACCCGTGATTTGGCATAGCATGAATTGTGGAGTAGTCAACTAACTCGTGTAACAGGGGCCAAAGGGATTTCTCTCGCAACCCACCGGCCATTGGAGCTATTGAGTATGTGTTGTACGCCGGAGGATTCCTGTGTGCACCGAACGCCGCTCCATGTGTCTTGGCTCCGGATCCCTCTCGTTTTTTCTCGGTGTCTTGTTCTCTCCCCCGGACTCTTGATTTGTAGCTCCTTTCTTTTGGTGGTGGCTTAGGCGTATGTATGTATCTTTGGCCCTAAAAAGCTCACCAAGCCGAGCCTCAAAGTGTTGATCAAACTCGGGTCCATAGCTAGCCTTCATGATATCGCGAAAAAGTGTTGAAGAATGCTTTGGTTGTGATTAGTCATCGCTTCTCCCAACGGCGCAAATGCAACGATCTCTTCCATCCGACCAATTTCTTGAGGACTTGGTTCCTCATCTTCCTTTCCCCCCCTCTTCTCCATCGAAACTTGTTGAGCATATTCCTTGTCACTTAGGGCATCACTATCTTTGGAAGATCTCGTCTTACGGATGATTGTGCCACTCTTGTGCTTGGAGAAGCATGACATGCACTTTTGCGCCGAAGGTCGCGCACATATCTCTCACCATGGCCTCTTGGTCGGGAGGCAGGTCACCCATCCGAGCCGGATGACATTATCCTTGTCGACGTTGTCCCAAGATCGTATTTTGATCTTTGAGTGGTCCCCCACGGGCGTGCCAAAAAGTGTGTAGGCACAAAAATTTACTCCTTGCGCCAAGACACCGACAAGCCGGAATAGCTGGCTTTTTTACTCGACCGCCCGAGTGTCTTGAGGCGTGCTACCAATTTGACCCGTTAATTGACAAGGAGGTAACGTGAGATCTCGGAACATGCTCGGTGAGACCAAGACAGTTCCGCATGTATGGCACTAAGGCCGATGTAAAGACATATAGCTATGAAAGCTATCTATCGATGAATAATGAATGCATTCGTAAATATATATAAAGACATAATGTAATAACAATTGCCGAATGATCATAAAAGGCATGTTTGAACAAATAAAGTCGATCATCATGGTATGCTATCGTAAAGCTCTATTGCATAGATCGAATTAATTGACAACATGATAAATAAAAGAAAGTGAATCATAAATATCATTATTGATACTTATTACACGTGAAAAAGAACCGTGTTCGGCAAGCTTGCCGAATCGGGTCCATGAAGAAGGAACTCCCCTATGTAAAAACCTATCGATTAAATCGATCTCTAGTCCAACCGGATGACTAGCTCTAGAGTAACCCAAAGATCTATATCCACCGGATGATATAGTCCCTGTCAAGATCTAAACGTATACGAACCCACAACATGTAACAACTTAGGATCGATCTATCTCGGCTATGATAAATGAGATAGATCTAGTAGCACAAGAAAATAAACAATGAAAGCACTAAAAGCAATTAGATCTATGATAAGATAAAGCCGAGACTCTTCAATCTAAATTGGGCAAAAGTGTGTGCAAACATAATTAAATAATAAATAAAAGCACCGCAACACATGGTAACTTAATGAATTCATTAGATCTTGCCAAAATCTAATGAAGCCGATAACTAGCTCTTAGCCGGACCTTAGCCCACCCGGATGGCTCATGATCGACAAAAGAACCCTCTTGCCCCCGATAGCTTAAATCCGCCTCGACGATACTAAGCGTGAACAAGACTTCTTGCAATAATCTAAATCCGCCTCGACGATACTAGACATGGTGCAAGGTTGCCGATACTTACGGAGGTCGACGGGTCGATGAATCCTCTTTGCGATAGATCGGCGACACGACTAGACTCGAAGGGTGGCCGGAGCCAAGGCACGGAGCCGGGTTTGTTGTATTGATTTGGTAGATCGTTTTACGATTCTCGGGGTCTTATATTTATACCCCGGGCTCGACGAGTCCTAATTAATTACGAATAAACATTATAAAAATATCTAGCTAAGATACATTGTCCTCCAAGTCTTCTCGGAGTCGTGAAACTTCACGTGACGTGGGCCCTCATCCTCGGATATCTCCCTTGATGCTCCACGCTTGCCGAACCATCTCATGCTCAGCTCCTTCTCGGACTCAGGCTCCTTAGCCGAATAACAGCGGCTTCCCGAACGCTACAGCGTCGCTGTTCCTATTTTTGTTAGCCGAATGACTCTTTTACCGATCCATCGTGCGCCGGCCCATTGGTCATCCAGGCTTTACCAAATTTTGGTGTTAAGAAATAGCAAAAACTCTAAATGAACGAAATGATCCTTATCAAATTTCGAGCGTTTCATGTATAGATAGTTTTGTCTAGTTTGGCTTGGATTTGAAACTACGAAAGCAACCGAAGCACGAGTGCTCCGACGATCTAGGAAACCCTAATTTGCATGCAATTCAAACAAATTTCGTCTTTTCGAACATGCTCCACTCAAAATCATGAAACCGTCCTAGGACATCTTTTGTTCTACATGAAATCAGCTACAAAATTCATGAAGGGTGCACACACATGCATAAACCCTAGCTATGACTTTTGATCAAAACAAGACAAATTACTTTGAAAGTCAAACGAGGTCAAACCAAACCAAAGCATCCTAATAAAACCTAATTAGGAAACATGACCAACATCAATTATGCTCTAGCACCTTCTCTAAGCATGACTAAGAACAAATAAGGATTAAACAACTAATTATGCAAACATTTCATTCATGAAATGACAAGGCAAAGCATAACAAGCAATTTGAATGCATTTAAACAAGCAAATGACCTCTATCATTTCATGTGCATGATTGCATAGAACTGAATGATGATTATTCTCATGAAATGCGGATGCTAATGACATGCTTAAAACCAAGGTGTTAGAGCCCGCTAGTTGGATGACCAACTAGTTAGGGTGTCGTTGATCCTTTGTATTCGCCATCATCCCGCCTCGTAGGACTCGTGGGATTTATCTCTAGATGAATCATCCTTTGTTGGTGTTTCTCCCTATGTGATGTCCCCAGATAGAACAGTAGAAGCCAAGTTTACTACGTGTAAGAATTAGATATCTTAGTAATCATCTCTATACTTTTAACCTTCTTAGGTCTTGTGCTACTTTGGGTTAAGATTAGATCTTAGTCTCCCTCACACGTTTCCCCCGAGGATACGATATTTAAAACCCTTCGGGTGAAAGCTACAACGGTATCCGTGCGCTTATGGATTATTCATCTTCAATATTTCGTGGGCATAACAAATACCAAATGTCTTCGCCGTAGTCGTTGAAGATCGTGATGTTGAATGTGTGCTTGCACTTGTGACCGCGTGTTAACGGCTCGTCATAGTTGAAGCACGCCCCGCCTTTGTGTCGCTCGTCATCTCCTCCGGTGTCGGCCGCTTGAACGCTCGGGTCGATGTCGGCCGGCCGGTGTGGTGGTGTCGTCGGTGTGGTCGTCGGGGGAGGGGCGCTGGTGCTTTGCCCCGCCGCCGTGACGGCTTGCCGGAGTTGTAGAGGATGGTCGCGGGCGCCGTGATGCTCTAGCAAGGGACATGGCCGCCTCCATGTCCTTTGGGTCCTCAGAGCTCGACGTCCGTCTTCAGCGGTTCCCGGCCCCCCTGTGTAGATGTTGACCGCTACTTCTCGCCAAGGTGTCCCGCACGCCGCCCGCGGCGCCAGAATCGCCTCCATGTACTCATCCACAATGCTCGTCTTCCTCTCAGCGATGCTAGTTCACCCGGCCGGATTCCTCCCGGTAGCCGGGGGAAGCGTTCGTTGACGTCTTCGGGCGAAGCTTCGTCCAATCTGGCCGGCACTTTCTCCTAGGACAACCTCATGTACCACCGTTGCGCCCTCCTTTGAGATGATATGAAGCGTACCAGACTTGCTCCGTGGCTGGCGTACCTTGTCCCTAAAGAATTGTTCACAGCGGTTGAGCCATGGTAGTGGATCATCCTTGCCATCATACGTTGGGAAGGACAGCTTATGCAGACGAGGTGCGAGGCACGGGAAGTGCTTGGCCGAGAGGGAGGGGGGGGTGCATGCGCCGCGATCGGCCGGCACCCTCCTAGCGACGCCTTCACCGAGGAAGTTGGCAAAGATCTTCTCCGGATCGCCTACTTGAACCGGATCATTTGCGGGACGTTTTGCCCCGTCCATTCTTGCCTTGATGAAGGCACGGCCGGAGTCCTCCATGAGTCCTCGCCGACGTCTCGGCCTCCTTGAGCAGCTTGATCCATCTTGCCTCAACCGGATCGGTACCGGAGAGGACAACAACTTGATCGGCGTAGTGCTTCCCCACTCGGACAACATCTTCTTCGCTCTCGGCGTCCATGGTGGTGGGTGGATCATAGTGGCCTCCGGATACCAATTTGTCACAAACCGGATCGTTATGCAGGGGTGACACGTGGCACGGGTGCGCCCGCAAAGGGGCGGCAATGCGGCAAGTAGCGGGCGCTAGAGGAGGGGGGCGCGCGCAAGACGTAGCGGCTAGAAGGAAAGGAAATAGATTTTCTTTATTGCTTGTTGACCGAAAGATTACTGGACTCCTTTACTTTTATAGCCCGACTAATGGGACTTGTAAACCAAGTAATCTCTCTAAAAGGTTTCCTTATATGATTGGAATACCTTTTACAAGCAATCCTATTTATTTTCTAATAAGGGTTTTCCTTATAGATGGAATATTCCCTTGCACACTAAAAGTCCTAAGATAATCCTAGACAAACTCTTTCTTTATTTCCCTAATTAATTTTCGAAGAATCCGAGAAGGGAGGCGCGGGCGGTGTGTGCCCGCCCCGTCGCCTCGTGGGATCGTGTCGGGGACTAAAAATATTCGGCCCATAGGGGAATAAGCCCATGAAGGATAGCACGGCCCCAAGGCCCAAAGAGAAGGACCGATGGGAAGACGACGACGGGAGTTGATGACCTAAAGCGCATTTTGGGCCTAAAAGACGCCCAGAGAATGAAGGCCAGCCCCAAGCCTCACTGGACTCGCTAGGAAAGACTTAATGTACGAAAAACTCCCCTTGGGCCCCTTTAGAAACCCAAGGCAGCCCGTCTACAAATACTCGATTGGCAAGGCCCAACCTACTAAAATCACCCCAAAGAAGGTCGAGGGCCTGTGGTGAAGTCTCCAAAATGAAAAGAATAAGGACCAGGACCAATCAATCGTCGTGAATAAGAAAGAAATTTGGGGAAGACAATCCCCAATAGGCTTATTGAAGCCCATCCATATGCAGGACAAAATCCGCCTCGCGTGCCACAACGCTAGCCCGTAACAGCCCACTTTCACCACAACTTACTCTTGACCAAGGGGCGTAGCCTGGGGACTAAGTTCCGCCCGCCCGAGGACACGGGATCTCGGAGACAATCCCCGCCCCGCCCGAGGATCACGACCCCGGGCAAGGCTTCTCCGCCCGCCCGAGGATAGAGGACCCCGGCACGGCTCTTCCTTCTCCCAAGAAGCACCATCTGGAGTGCGCCTTGGGAAGCCAAACCCAAGATAGGGGGGCAGCCGCATTAAATGCACCCTTCACGGGCCACGATGATGGGGCAATCGATTGCCCCGTCTATTCACTTGACCCGTTATCTCCTCGCATCCCCCATTGATGGGACATAAAGGTAATAGTTATCACACACGTCATCCCACATGGGGGACACGGTTCCACTATTCATTTTGCTTGCGGCTTCATTTCTACGACACGAGTCCAAAGACCCCCGGGGACGTTGCACACCACACCATGGCACGGACCAAGCCACCGCGGATCGTAAAAGGATCGAGGGTCACCATTTGGCCCCTCGGGAGACCCTCCCCTGGCGGACGGACACGAACACGGGGAGACTCCAAGACACGCGGCCCACACGGGGCACTCCCTTCTCGGGAACCCGAGGTCAGGGCTCGGGCATGGCATGCCTAACAGCCTGCGGATAGTAGACACAATTGCCGTTTGTATATGACACGTATTGTACACATTATCTCTCCTTTACACTATAAAAGGGGGAGTAGTGCCACTATAGAAGAGGATCCCCCCTCCACTAGGTTTTCACACTTAGCCATCTCATTCCGGATTGAAGTCCTTCTTCATTCCCAAGAACACATTGTAACCGCTTTGGTTCTTGTGCACAATCGGTCGAGTAATACGAAAGGTCACAACCTGGCTGGGCGTAGGGCCCCATGGCTCGAACCGGGGATAAACCCCTCGTCTTCCACCGCACACGCCATCGGGGAGCGCGCCGCGACCTATAAATTATTGCCGATACTTGGGATACCCCGGTTCTCAAAACACCGACAGACTGTCATCCTGGGCCCTATTTCCTGGCAAATGACACTAAACAATGAAATTTGACTATTTAGTTTAGTCAAGCTGTTGGAGTAGCTCTTAGTGTTGACACAAAAACCTGACTCCTGCGCCGCACACACTAACAAGCCGGAATAGTCTGGCTTTACTCGACCGCCCGAGTGTCTTGATCCGAAGGCGTGCGATCAATTTGACCTGTTAATTGACAAGGAGGTAAACGTGAGATCCGGAACATGCCCGGTGAGACCAAGACAGTTCCGCATGTATGGCTCTAAGGCGGATGTAAAGACATATAGCTATGAGAGCTATCTCGTCGACGAATAATGAATGCATTCGGTAGGCATGTATAAAGATGTAATGTAATACTTGATTTGTCGAATGATCCGCGAAGACATGTTTGAACAAATAAAGTCGATCATCATGGTATGACATCATAAAGCTATATAACATGGATCGAATTAAATGACAACATGGAACAAAAAGCGGTAACTCATAAATGTAAACCTAATCTAAATGACACATGCATAGGTTTCATCCAACTAGTCTCGCCGCGACGTCTAGCCTTCCTAAACCCGTCGAGCTTAAACCCTTGCAAGCTAATCCACCGCATGATACCACTTGCTACGGATCTAAACCACTTACCACAACTAGATCAATCCACCGCATGATACAATCTAACCATGACAAGCTAAAAGCACGCATACATCTAAACAGATCTATAAATACTCATTACTCGTTGAAGCACGTATGCATAGACAAGTAAAGTACATATGCAAACCTAATCTAAAGTAAAGCGAGAGATTTATCCCGATCAGTCCTAACAAAGAATCCACCGCATGATACACCGCAACAAGCTAATCCACCGCATGATACCACTTGCGGACTTAACCGTTCTAAACCCCTTTTCGTCCTAACTTGACTATCCACCGCATGATACACCGCAACAAGCTAATCCACCGCATGATACGGCTGCCGAAGACTAGACTCTAACGATAGGTAGACTTACACATGCAAAATACGAGTAAACACATAAGCGTATTCGGCAAGCTTGCCGAACGGGGTCCATGAAGAAGGAACTCACACATAAAAACCTTAGCTTTGCCGCACGACGACTCATGACTAAACGTGTATGAACCCGCAACATGTGAAAACTTAGATTGATCTAAGCTCGGCTATGAAAGAACGAGATAGATCTAATGACATGACAGGATGAATAGTGAAAGCATTGATGACATCTAGATCTAACAAAAGATAAAAGCCAAGCCACGTCAATCTAAATTGGGCAAAAAATGTGTGCAATCATAATAAAATAAACAAATAAAAGCATGCATGTTGGTAAATCTAACGTCACTATAACATTAGGTGGAGTTAATCTCACCTAAGGCTATAAGCCATCGAGAAACTTCGGTGTGGTTCATCTCTTAACACTACTATGTGCTAGGTTGTCATTCCTAGCAATGCTAGGAAATGCATAGGTGATACTTGTGATATGTGTTGTTTGCAATCTATTAAAATAAATATAAAAGGTCTATCCAAAAAGCGCATAGATATAAATACCACTTTGTAGCATTTTCAAGGGAGTAATCGGGTTTTGTCATTTATATTCTACCACGAGGGAGGAATAATTGAAAGGTGGGCGCAAACATAATTAATAAGTGGCATACTTATGAGAGCTTACTATTACTAGTGCTTACTTTAGCGAGGGGGTAAACCAATAATGATAATAAAATGATAATGATAAATAAAGGCAGAGGCATCACAATACGAGAGACGTGGAATAACTACTAAGTTAGATTTAACATTGGACTACTTTAAGAGAATTCATCTATAGTATTTAATCTACTAAGTCATTACATCTACTCTAAGGCATATGTTATCATCTATAGCATAGTAAACTCTAGATCATGTATCCGGACGACTATCAAGGAAAATCAAGAGCGAAACAAGATATTCCCCATAATCAATGTCCACTTGTCTTATAGGCGGAGGGTGGATTCCAAAGGACTCAACAGATTTGTCACTCCCGCGATCTACCACACGGCGGGAATATAAGGTGCATTCGCAGTAAATCATATATAAGCACCACGCTTACATAAATATCTTTACCACCTAACCCACTCGAGTATTGAATTAGGCGCTCTACTAATAGATACATATATCTATCATAAACTACATCTATATCAATCATACTATTAGAATAAAGTAAGAACATAGCAAACAAACATATATTATTAATAAAGTGCAAAGTCATAGATACAAGATAATTCATACCGTAAAACTTGAAGATCGAGAACTGCGGGTAGACACACCCGGCTCTAATTATATCTGTCGCTAATCAACTTGGATGAACTAGGACTAGATGAACTAGAACTAGAACTAGTAGCTAACTCTAATCTCTGGTGGAGAAACTCTCTTCTACTTCTGCCTGACTTTGGTTGATAATGACTAATAATGAATTACAATGAATTGATGTTTAAACCTGGGGCAGATGGTCTTCTTATATAGGCCTTGGCGATGAACGATGACCATTGGATCAAACCGACCTTCAACAACGGTGTAGATACAACCTCAAAGTCGGTTGTAAACCGACCTAAAAAGCTGAGGCTGACATGTGGGTCCCACCTGGCGGCCGGCCAAATCTTGACTGGCGGCCGCCAGTGGCCTGTCTCCCCTCGGCCTCTGGTTCCTTCTGGTGTTCTCTGGTACCTTCTAGAATGTTTTAGTTCACTTTTCGGGTTGAGTTGCTTCACGGTCAAGTCTTGTCATCATATGTCTTGTATATTCTGGAACTTTCTCCATCTTTCTCTGCATTTATCTATTAAGTCCCTGGAAATACATAAATCACCAAAACTCGTGGAATTTATTAGTATAAACCTCTAATCTAAGTATATATTCAATTTATATCCTTATTTCATCTCTTGTTGACATATAAAAGTATAGGATAACAGGTGTCAACAAGCTCCCCCAAGCTTAACCTTTGCTAGTCTCTTAGCAAAGCTTTTCACTAGAGTGGATCAGGAGTTGCTACAATGAATTATCTTCTCACAAATACACATGTCATTAATTTAAAATTCTCCTCCAAAGATAGGTGAAACATTCTGATCTTTCAACTTACTTTTATTACACGAAAAACATGGGGCTTTTATCTACACTTAAATCTTGAGTAATTGAAAGACGAGAACAATTAAGTCAAGCACTATGTCTCAAACTCTTCATTTCGCCTCGTTCTGGTTTTTTTATAAATTTTCAAAATAAAACTCAAAGTTTCCAGTGTATGACCCTTTCAAGTCTCTCATATGTGGTATTTTTGGATCCTTACCAAGGCAATGATGTCATGCCTTCTCTCATGATATATGGTATTTGTGGCAAATGGCAAATGTATCATTCCTTCTCAACCTATCTACTAAGGCTTATATCCGGAGCTCATAGGTGGGAGGCGTATACATACTTGCAAAGCATATATTGTAAAGTCAAACAACGGATCCAAAGGAACAAGTCATACAATGTGAGTGTATGGAATGTATTTGTGAGGCGGATATATGGTGGTAATGGGATATAATGATCCTAATTCTACTATGCTCCTCCTTGAAGAATTTGATCTCTCTTTATGGAATTTTTAGGAAGACACAAAAGAGAACTTGGGCTAGCTTTTCTTTCTTTTATTTTTTTGAGAGGCGGGCATCTAAGTACCCATTGTTTTCAGTTGGACACTTGTCCATTTTTTACTCTCTTTTATTTTTTCTTTTTCTTTTTAGGGAGGTAGGCTCTACTCGCCCGTAGGACACTTGTCCATTTTTCATCCCCCTTTCTTCTTTTCTTTTCTTTTTAGGGAGGTAGGTTCTACTCGCCCGTAGGACACTTGTCCATTTTTCATCTCCCTCTTTTCTTTTTCTTTTTAAGCATAGCCCCAAGTTTCTTCTTTGTCAAACAGATATTTGAGAGATAATAAATAAAATACATGGAGCATAAATAGGGTTTTGAGAATAAGTATAGGGATAAGAAATATTTTTTGATGTTCACTCCTAGGATAGGAGTGAAACATTTTTGATGGCTAGCAAATGGATGAAGGGTATGTGGTGTGTATATGGTGTAGTAGGGAATATATATGTATATGTGGAGATGTATTAGTGGAATTGTATGACAAGTTCCCAAGGGTCTCAAAGGTTGACAAAACTCAATACTAAGCAAGTAGTGAATGATAAAAGAGTTTTCCTATTCTAAAACATGTATATGGCTGTGGTAGGAATTTAGAACTCTCTGTCATATAGGAAACTCATCATGCAATTTTCAGATTTTCACAAATTAAATCTCCAGAATTTAGTGCAACTAGGAGTAAGATAAATAGCAGCTCAAACTATCTCATATCATATCCGTCAATTACCTAGAGTAGCTTAGATATATGCTCCCACAGAATTTCAAGCTCAAAATATATTTCTCAAGTTTTTAAACAATTTTTATAGTATGGGAGAATTCTAAACCAATGATAGGTACTTGTAAGAAAATAAAAACAGAGCAACTATTCATCATCTCCAAGAGATAGCTACTAATTATTCAAACAAACTTTAAAACAAACTAATTATACACACTCTTTTTATTTGGTTTTTCATGGTTATTCATTTTTTTTAACAAACAAAGCAAAGCAAATTTAAACAAACTATATAATATATAAAAATATAAAAATAGATAACCGCCGGATCATAGGAACTTACGGCCAAGGGGGGCAACTCCCCCAAGCCGGTGTTGATCGAGGGGGTTCGACGCCCGCGACGGCGGCGTCCATACATGGAACCCGATCTCTTCATTTCGCTGTTCGATGGTGTCTCTCGATGTCGGTGATGTTACGATGCGTTCGGGCATTCCATTCTCTGTTCTTGATAATGGTTGACCTGGTCATGCCTTATGTCTAGGATGGTGTTGTACATCCCTTGGAATGTATATGCGTCGTGATGTCCATATCCTCGCAAAAAAGAATTATGAGGTGGTTCGGGAGTAGGGTGTTGCGAAGTACACGGAGTATCGTAGAAGTAACCAGTTCCACGATAGGTTTCTCGGCGAATATGAGCATCACCACCCCGCTCACTCGGGCCTCCTTGTTCAAATCTAGGTGACCGGTCGGTCGCGATCGTAATCCGCTTGTGAAGGTGGAGGATAGGTCCATGGCTGGTACCCTCCAAATGCTAGCTCTTGTGGTCTTGGGTCTGCTCCTGTCCAAATTGGATCATGGGCACGTGTCTGACGAGTTGGCATAGCACTCTGCATATTAATTGGTTGTGCACGCACACTCAACATATAAAGCGAAGACACGATATATGGAGAGGAGGGGTTAGGCAACCGAATCTCCCCAACAATAGCATGGGTCATGACAAGAGTACTTCCAATTTTCTTCAAAATATGTCCCTTACTAAAGAAATCAAAACCTATGATAGGTCTATCTTCCCTTAGGTAGGCAACATGAGCGTTATCATCCAAAAGTCCTAAGTGGTTGGCAATTCTAGTGATAAGTGACGTGCAATTGACATTTCCTAGGAGAGATGGTACAGCTATCCAATGTTGAACTAACATATATATCGGTGAAACTTGTCTTCTCTTTATAGCTGCATAGATCAACTGTAACTCTCCTACTCTAACATTATGACCATCCTTCCTAGGCAAAAGAGTGAAAAGCATCCATTTATGGAAGAAGCGAAAGGTGGGTAAGTGTAAGTCTCTAGCTTTTGCATCCAAAAATGCATCTACGTTGGTCAAGTATTTCCAAACGGTTGCTTGGTTGAAATCATCTAGAGCTACGTCTAAGTCCATGACACAAGAGTGTAGAAAACCAAGTGCATCACTTAAATTTCTCCAAGTGAGAGAATACTTTGTTGTTGGAAGAATCTAAATGTGACTCCTTCATCGATTGCAACGAAGGGTGCAAAGAAATTCTATGGTTAAAAACTTAGAACCTTCCTCCGTGATTTTCACAAAAGTTTCACAAAAAAAAATGGAAAATATGAGCAAATTCAACATCCATACCTATTTGGATTAGAAGATTAGGGTCGATCACGGGAGTATGAGTGAACTTACGGCCCTTTAATTGATTGTACCTTGCTCTCTCGTATGTCCATGAAACTTGAGGTGTGAATCGAGGTCAACCTCCTTCTTGCAGCTAGGCTGTATGTGGTGGCACATCTTGCTCGGTTCATAGCTCATCTCCGATGGTGCTCGGAAGATGATTCTCCTTTTTGGAGACGTTTTGATCTTCTACTGGCTGAACGACTTACGTAAGCTCATCCTGCAAAATGTTAGTACACAAACAAAAACAAACAAGATACTAATGGAGGGGTTAGAATAAAAAGTTAGAAATTAGCTGTCCAAAGTTAGTCGTCCAAAAGAAAGATTGCAAAGTTGTTTTTATTTTGAGAACTTCCCCTAACAAAGTTTTATCTTGATTACTCCAATTGGACAGCACCTCCACTAATTTTTTTCTTGCTCATTCTACTTCTCTCAAAAACTTCTCCTCTCTTAAGAATTATTACATTTGCTACTAAGAACTTCCTTCCTCCTTCTCACTTCTCTTCCTCTCTACTACAAAGCCCAAAGCTTTCTGGATACTAGAACTTCGAGTTGCAAGCTGAAATGTTGAGCAAAGCAATGTGGGTGTGATGAAGAAGCGAGGGATGAAGGGCCTTTTATAGAGGAGTTGGGAGCCTGGCGGCCGCCAGTGGTGATGGCGCCGGCCGCCATGGTGGTGGGCCCTCTCCCACTCACCTTCATGCAGCATATTGCTCACCCTAATGCCATGGTTTTAAGTGGGTTTTTTTAGGTGGAAAAGATTGGCGGGGGAGTGGTGCATGGTGGTAGGTGAGGTTTAAGTGGTATATGTCTTGTCCAAGGTAGGTGAAATATGGTATTTAGTGTATGACATGTAGGACCCATCACATAGTGACTCTATTTTTGGTATTTTCAAAATATAAATGCAGGAGTAAATATAATAATGCAAGAATAAATATTTTTGAGCCTCCACAATAAATATTTTCACGAGTTGTGACACACCGTAAAATTATTTATATGGGGCATAGATTTTCTGTAAGTAAATGCTTAATAAAGTAAATATAGATAATTACCGACTTACCTTATGATAGATGTCCGTAGTTAAAGTCCTTGGTAGGACTTCCCAAAGTTTATTAATTATCGAGGGTGTATTTGTTGACTGGTCACCAACGACATATTTTTAACGTCAACATTCTACCAATAAGGGGTGAAACTATACCTTACTACACACATATACATTTATTATTGACATATTTCCACTTGTAGTGTCCAAATTATTATTGTGCAGATTTATATAAGAAACAAGTGGAAAATACACCAAAAAAGGCGCCTCCTGGAAAGCGCATTCTGGAGAACATCAAGCCCAAGGGAGAAATGGACCAAACACGCGAGAACTGGGCCGAGCAAACATCGCCACACAACTTTTCAAGCCCAAACACGCCCGACTGCCAAGGCGGCCCGAAGCAGAGCCCGAGGCAGTGCGGCGCACCACCGTGTGCGCTCGCACCCATCCCGAGGCGGTTCGGGCCCAAGTTTGGCGAGGCGGTTTGTTACCTTCCAAAACCGGCGTTTGTCGACGTTGGTTGGTCGGTTTAGCAAACTAGGAAGGTATTCCAGTCGGTTTTGGCTCCTTCCATATGGGGAGGGACATTTTCCAATGAGCCCCCTCTCCTCTACCTATAAAAGGAGGCCATCTCCCACCATTGTAACACACACCTCACAAGAAAGCTACTCTCTCCTCTCCACTTCTTCTTCTTCCTCCTCCTAGTAGGATTAGTAGTTTAGGATGTGGAGCTAGGCAAAGCTACCAAGGAGGGCTTGGCTCCTTGGAAGATGGATTCGAGGAATAAATCTTTCTATGGTATTCTTCCAAAGCCTTGCTCTTATCTTATCTTGGTTGTGCATTAGGATTAGAGTCTTCATGTTATTTCTATACCTCGTGATTTATCCTATGATCTAACATGTTGTTCTTGACATGATCATGACACATGAACTAGTCTATAGTTTCTATGTTGTGATATCGTCATATAGAACTTTATGCTTAAACCGTTCATGTAATATAATTGGGTAGTGTCGGGATTGTCTTTGAATGGCGGTTCGTTGTGTCCTTCGGGGCTTGCTCGTGTCCTATTCCGTCCATCCGTAGGGTGGGGGCCATGGGGACATGAGTAGTGTCCTAGTATCTTGGGGACGTGGTGTCCGGATGCCGGTATCCTTCGAATATGAGTGCATGCCACGGTTGAGGGGGTAGGCGGCTTGGTCGTGACAAGCCTTGACCGTCCCTTCAAATCCCCCACGTTCGTGTGTCTTTGTAGGAGTTCGTAAATGCCTTCCATAGGGCGGATGCTCCGAGAAGGTCTCCCCTGTCCATTTCATTCTCGATTCCGACCTCCGCTCATGCGTGTTGCCCGACTATCAAGCGGTTCTATGCACGACCATGACTAGAATCTGTATGCTCCACTTAGGACTTTCTTTATTCCTTATTTATCTTTATCCTTGAGTTTGGCTTGAGTGAGTGTGTCAAGTTATCCCTTTACCGTTCCCTTTATATCCCCTGTTATGAGCATTGGTCCATTACTGTTGATCATGTTATCTTGTTCATGTCTCTATTAGATCCTTTTCCACCATGCCTTCCTTTGGGAAAATATAAATAACGATACCCCTGAATACTTAGGGTGAAATGCTACAACGATAGATCCGTAAACTGCGGATGAATATCTTATTTGGCAAGGTCTATCATCGTTGATGTACCTAGTGTTATCACCCGACCACGGTGGTTTCACTTAGGAATGTCAACGACGCATTTCTGGCGCCGTTGTTAGAGATGGGTTCTAAACCTGTTTCTAGTGATTGCGCTTAAGAAATGCAACAAGCATTTCGGCGCCGTTCTTCGGGGAAGGCATTGGTTTTTATAAGGCATCTTTTAGAACATGTTCGTCATGATAATATGCATGTGTAATGACCTTTGTTCATAACAGGCTTATCTAAAAAAAAAAAATCTTTTATATATATATAAAAAAACTCTTATAAAAAGAAAAAAAAAATCTTATAAATAAAAAGCAAGGACTTGTTATCAAGTTAGTATGCACCTTCGGGTATTCTTGTCACTAACCATTTCGGTGGAGACTAAGAAGAACAAAGGGGGCGCGACACTTGAAAACATGGAGGCTACATCAACAAGAAAACTTTGATGCTATTGGGCGGAGGAACACACTCAAAAGGAGACCACGACTTTGCACACTTGACTTTTTCGCGAAAGTCCAAGTGTGTGAGGGAAGATGGTGAGAATATCAAGTTCCAAGTGCACCAAGGGGATTAAAAAAAAAAAAAAAAGAAGAGCTCGAGTGAAAAAAAAAAGAAAAAAAAATGATGAAAAAAAAAAAGAGAGAGATGAATAAGAGATTAGCCTCGCCTTGCTATATATATAAAAAAAGAGAAAAAAATATAGAAAAAAAAATGGTTGTTAAAAAAAAGAAGAAGAAATAAGAGGGAGAGAGGAGCGAGGGTTGGCCCCATATGGTCAAAGTAAACAATGAAGACACTGACTCCACCCTTCATTGCTTCCATGTAAGCAAAAAGGGATCTTTCTCTCCCAAGACCTTTGTTGCACACTGGGTGAGTTTGGTACGCCTCCCTCTACTCCGGTGTGAGGAAGTCATTACCAAATCGGGATCATCACACTACCGATGCAAAGATTATGAACTCTATCCCCAAGGCTGCTTAGGTCAAGTACACTCAGTGCGCAAAGGTCCAATAAAAGAAAAAAAAAAAAAAAAAAGTAAAAAAAAAAAGAAGGTAAAGGGAAGGAGGAACATACTCCTTTACACCTTTGTGACCACTAAGGCCCATGGTCCATATACACTACCCGTGTGTATCACCTAAGCCTTGTGGCCCGCCCGAGATGGATCATCAAGCTACCACCGCGGGAGTTTTGACATTTTGCCTTCATGCGTGGTTGGTACACACACACACTTTCAGTACGCAAAGGTAATAATTCACCAATTCTTTTTACTCATACTTATCTCCATATATATATATATATATATATATAATTATTTCATCATGGAGATAAAAACAAGGCTAGACTTATATTGCATCTTTATCTTAGCCTTGTTTGAGTATGAAAAGTTTGGTGAAGCTTTTATGTTCTCCCTTGATAATAAAATCCTTAAATAAAAATCTTTAAAAAAAAAACAAGCTGCTCTTTTGCTCCTTTCGCATATGTTTCAAAATTTAGTAATCACGAAGGATGGTAAATCCACTCGTGAATCTACCATATACTAACCATGCGGGGAAAAGCCAAAAGCACGGGAGTAAAACCCCGATCCAATGGGCTTTGAGCTAGCTTAGGGGAGGACCCTAACAAGGTAATAAGAAACCTACACTCTCATCCTCTATCCATTGCCTTCAAAAAAAAAAAAAAAAAAAAAAAAAGATATGTTCTATAAAATATTTAATTATCAAAATAAACAAAAATATTTACTACACAAAAATCTATAAGTAAATATTTTTGAAAAACTAAAAAAAATCTTTATAAATAAAATAAATTCTTCTATGAAAAAAAAAACTAAGAAAAAAATATTTTCCTAAATAAAACATATTTTCTAAATAAATTTTTAGTACATAGAAAAACTATAATTATTTTTGTTAAGCCTTGCAATGCCTTTATCTCCATTGGATGAATCTTGTTTATCAATTCATGCTTCCTTTTTTTCTATGCTAGCATGTTATGGTTTGGGAGTGGTGATCATTCATATGGTGATCATACTTTCATAGACTTTTTTTGAATTGAGCATGGTGCTTAGGTCAAAAAGTCTACCCTAATCGATTAGACATGGAGTCGAGTTTGATTATTGAACCAAAGCTGCCAATTATAGAATTTGGTAGACCATATGGACTAACCCCCCGCAGAATTTATCAACATCATAAGGGTAAGTCCAAGAGATGACAATGGAGATCGAAGTTGTTTGGTGAACCAAAAAAAAATATAATGATAATGATAAAATATAAATAAATAAATAAATAAATAAAACCTTTGAAACCCCAAGAGTGGTTGTCCCGCTCTTCCAAGATCATCACAAGACAAGCTTTGGGGAGTCTCTGTCACGCTCAAAAGACGATGTTAATTAAAGATCCATTTATAGCGTTCACAAGCTAGCAACATTCATAAACCGAAGGTAAGTCAAAAGCTAGCTTGGGGAGGACTCCCACAAAGGTAACTCGTATCTCACATTCCATTCGGTTATTTTCTTATCTTATATGAATGATGAGATATGAGAATAAAAAAAAAACAAAAGAGGGGAAGAAGAAAGAGAGAGAGGAGACTTATTCCACTCCATATGTATGTGTTGTAGAAATGTTTAGTTCTACCCCCTGTTGAAATGATGAATAGTTGCTACGTCTTATGTTTTGCACGTGCCTAGTTTATAATTTAATTTCTCTAAAGTTTGGGTTTAGTGGCTAAGTCTAAAAACTCATCCGAAAAAAAAAAAAAAAACGATTCATGTGGGTTGCATAGGCTCTATCTAGTCTAAGTTGTTGCCAAGTATGATATGGTACAAATGGATTTGCTATGATTTCGTCCAAAAAAAGAGAAACTTGACATCCGGGAATCTAATTTGAAAGAAAAGAGAAATGATATGGGCTATGCTAAAAAAAGAAAAAAAAAAAAAAAAGAGATGAAAAATGGACATGTGTCCAGGGCGAGTAGAGCCCACATCTCCAAAAAAAAAAAAAAGAAAAGAAAGAGAGGAAATAAAAGACAAAAGTCTAGGGCGAGCGAGCCCACCTCTCCAAAAAAATATATATAGCAATAAAGCCCATACTTTCTCGAAAAACCAAAATAGAACTAAATAAATAAATACCGGATGAGAAAGTTAATCAAAAGGATGAATGAAAAGTATTTACGTTATAACCGTTCTATCGGCAACCGCCCAAGACTTTGAGAAAAGCTAAAAAGCCCCCGCTACGATGAAAGGTAATAAAGGGTGAGAAAAAGATGTGCCATTTTATTCAAACTCTAGTAGAAAATCTTATTATAACCCCGGCACTTGTGAAACATAATCGGCATAGTAGCAACTCGATCAACAACCAAGTACTTATCTTTGCTCGAGGACGGCGCAAAGGGGTAAGCTTGGGGAGTTTGTTGATGGTCACCAACGACATATTTTTAACGTCAACATTCTACCAATAAGGGGTGAAACTATACCTTACTACACACATATACATTTATTATTGACATATTTCCACTTGTAGTGTCCAAATTATTATTGTGCAGATTTATATAAGAACCAAGTGGAAAATACACCAAAAAGGCGCCTCCCTAGAAAGCGCATTCCTAGAGAACATCAAGCCCAAGGGAGAAATGGACCAAACACGCAGTGGGCGGGCCGAGCAAACATCGCCACACAACTTTTCAAGCCCAAACACGCCCGGCACTGCCAGGCCGGCCCGAACAGAAACCCCAGGCAGTGCGCGCACCACCGTGGTGCGCTCGCACCCATCTGGAGGTTTCGGGCCCAAGTTTGGCGAGGCGGTTTTTGTTACCTTCCAAAACCGGCGTTGCCGACGTTGGTTGGTCGGTTTAGCAAACTAGGAAGGTATTCCCAGGTCGGTTTTGGCTCCTTCCATATGGGGAGGGACATTTTCCAATGAGCCCCTCTCCTCTACCTATAAAAGGAGGCCATCTCCCACCATTGTAACACACACCTCACAAGAAAGCTACTCTCTCCTCTCCACTTCTTCTTCTTCCTCCTCCTAGTAGGATTAGTAGTTTAGGATGTGGAGCTAGGCAAAACTACCAAGGAGGGCTTGGCTCCTTGGAAGATGGATTCCGGGAATAAATCTTTCTATGGTATTCTTCCAAAGCCTTGCTCTTATCTTATCTTGGTTGTGCATTAGGATTAGAGTCTTCATGTTATTTCTATACCTCGTGATTTATCCTATGATCTAACATGTTGTTCTTGACATGATCATGACACATGAACTAGTCTATAGTTTCTATGTTGTGATATCGTCATATAGAACTTTATGCTTAAACCGTTCATGTAATATAATTGGGTAGTGTCGGGATTGTCTTTGAATGGCGGTTCGTTGTGTCCTTCGGGGCTTGCTGGGTGTCCTATTCCGATCCATCCGTAGGGTGGGGGCCATGGGGACATGAGTAGTGTCCTAGTATGCGGACGTGGTGTCCGGATGCCGGTATCCTTCGAATATGAGTGCATGCCACGGTTGAGGGGGTAGGCGGCTTGGTCGTGACAAGCCTTGACCGTCCCTTCAAATCCCCCCACGTTCGTGTGTGCTGTAGGAGTTCGTAAATGCCTTACATAGGGCGGATGCTCCGAGAAGGTCTCCCCGTCCATTTCATTCTCGATTCCGACCTCCCGCTCATGCGTGTTGCCCGACTATCAACTCGGTTCTATGCAATGACCATGACTAGAATCAGTATGCTCCACTTAGGACTTTCTTTATTCCTTATTTATCTTTATCCTTGAGTTTGGCTTGAGTGAGTGTGTCAAGTTATCCCTTTACCGTTCCCTTATATCCCCGTTATGAGCATTGGTCCATTACGCTTGATCATGTTATCTTGTTCATGTCTCTATTAGATCCTTTTCCACCATGCCTTCCTTTGGGAAAATATAAATAACGATACCTCGAATACTTCCGGGTGAAATGCTACAACGATAGATCCGTGCGCTTGCGGATGAATATCTTATTTGGCAAGGTCTATCATCGTTGATGTACCTAGTGTTATCACCGACACGGTGGTTTCACTTAGGAATGTCAACGACGCATTTTCGCGCCGTTGTTAGAGATGGGTTCTAAACCTGTTTTCTAGTGATTGCGCTTAAGAAATGCAACAGTATTCTCGGTTCAGGAGAGATGATACCGATGTCTTGTCTTTTCTTCAATTTTCGATTCAATCTTATTTGTCAAGCTAAGCTCGATCCGGGTTTGAATGTGAACTTCTCTTCCTTTCCATTCAAGTTGAATGTAATCTCTCATTTGTGACATTGATATGTGCATTGGTACGTGCTTAGGAAAGGTCGTCCGAGAATGATTGATACTCGGAGTCCGGTGGCATATTCAAAACTACAAAATCCACGAGGCATAAAGAATCCTCGATATTAACTGGTGCGTTCTCGCAATTCCCGAGGGGTATCGATTGATTGATCCGCCGAGTTGTAAAGATATTGAAGTTGGCTCCAAAGTTGTGTGCTTAAGTTTGTCGAAGACGGACTTGGGCATTACACTAACACTTGCTCCAAGATCACAAAGTCTTTGTAAAATGATGATCTCCAATTGAGCAATTGATTACGGGATATCCCTGGATCTGTCATCTTATGTGGTAATATATTAAGGATAGCCGCCTTTGCATTCTTCTATTAGCTTGATCACTTCCGTAGTGGGTAGTGGTCTTTTCTTATTCAAGATATCTCGAGATACTTTGCATAGGTTGGGACTTGAATAGCGTCTAGTAGAGGTATGTTGATATATAACTTCCCGGATTACCTCCACAAACTTTGTAAACCGATCATCCACTTGGGGTCTATGGTTTCTTTCGGGATATGGTAAGAGATTTGCATCATGAAAGTCTTGCGTCATCCGAGGTTCTTGAGTCAAATCTTCTATGTCATCATTTTTCTTCTTCTCTAGTTGGTTGTACCACGTGTCTTGTTGATGTTCTTTGGTGCTGCGGGTGCCGTGATTGGTGTCCTCACCGATGTTTCTATTATCCTTCTTGGGTCCAATGGGATCACGTGTAGATTTACCTCTTCTTGTGGTAACATTATTTACCTACTCAAGGTTAGTGGCAATAGATTTTGTAGCGTATAACTTTGCTAATTGAGTTTCTATCTTTTTATTAAAAGCAAGTTGATCTTTTAAAAGCAACAGAGAAATTATCCATCTTAAGAGTTATATCTTCTAAAACTTTATCATTAGCAACAAGCTTCTTAAGAAGAACATTATTTAACTTATCTTGTTCCTCAATTAACTCTCTTAACAATGGGTTTCTAGGAACATTACCTCGATACTTACGGGTTGTTGATTAGTTTGTTGTAACCTTTGTTCTTGTGATTGAGTTGATGTTGAATTGTTAATGACCATACTTGAATTTGATGCGTAATCAATATAGTCTTGTAAATCTTGTCTTTCCTGCTTATCTTTGGCTCTTTGTTCAAGCCAATCAAATAACGCATCCATCTTGGTTGATATTGCTTTTTATTTCTTCCGGAACTTCTTCTATCGATGGTAGTGTTGAGTGTCTTGATTCTAGCTTTGATTTTCTCGATATTTTGTTCATGAGTGCTTCGGCTTTGTCAAGAGTGAGTGATAAAAACGATCCTTCAGCAGTTGCATCTAGTTGTTCTCGTGCTCTTTGTGTTAATCCATGGTAGAATCCTTGCATGAGCAACCAATCTTCTATTCCATCATGAGGGCAATCTGATATGTATTCTTGTAAACGTTCCCAAGCACCTGGAATTGATTCTCCTTTTCTGGCTGTTGGAAATTGGTAATTTTTCCTTGTAGGGCATTGGTTTTACCCGTGGGAAAGAACTTTGATAGGAAAGTCTGTAGAACATTCATCCCATTTCTTGATTTCTTCTTTGTTGGCGTAGAACCATGACATTGCTTTTTCCTTCAATGAGAATGGAAATAAGCGGAGTAGTATGATATCTTGGGGAACATCCTTGGGTGAGAAGGTGTTGGCAATCTCGAGTAAAATTTTGCGGATGTAAGCGTGCATCTTCGTGAATCTTTCCACCGAATGGAGTAGCTTGTATCATGTTGATGAGGCTTGGCTTGAGCTCAAACTCAAGATCTTTAATTTGCAAGTGTTGGTCTGCACGAATGTTCTCATTGCTTGGAGCAGAGAACTCTCGTAGGGATTTTTCGACCAAAGCTTCAAAAAAGCGATGTATGCTCTCTTGATTGCTTTGATTCTCGATGAATGAAGTGGAGTGAATCACAATCAATTTCTAATTTGATAAACCCTATATAAAATAAACAAAAGAAGAACAAGGGTGTTTCGGCTAAAGCAGACTACCTAGTTTTAGATTCTCATCATAAGTTTCCATTTATCAATATATCTAGCTATCTTTTATTTCCCTCGCAAAACGGCGCCCGGACATGCTTGTTGGTAAATCTAACGTCACTATAACATTAGGTGGAGTTAATCTCACCTAAGGCTATAAGCCATCGAGAGAAACTTCGGTGTGGTTCATCTCTTAACACTACTATGTGCTAGGTTGTCATCCCCAGCAGCAATGCTAGAAAATGCATAGGTGATACTTGTGATATGTGTTGTTTGCAATCTATTAAAATAAATATAAAAAGGTCTATCCACAAGCGCACAGATATAAATACCACTTTGTAGCATTTCACCGGGAGTAATCCATGTTTTGTCATTTATATTCTACCACGTGGGGAGGAATAATTGAAAGGTGGGCGCAAACATAATTAATAAGTGGCATACTTATGAGAGCTTATGTTACTAGTGCTTACTTTAGCGGGGGTAAACCAATAATGATAATAAAATGATAATGATAAATAAAGGCGAGAGGCATCACACACGAGAGATAGGGAATAACTACTAAGTTAGATTTAACATTGGACTACTTTAAGAGACGTAATTCATCTATAGCATTTAATCTACTAAGTCATTACATCTACTCTAAGGCATATGTTATCATCTATAGCATAGTAAACTCTAGATCATGTATCCGGACGACTATCAAGGAAAATCAAGAGCGAAACAAGATATTCCCCATAATCAATGTCCACTTGTCTTACAGGGACGGAGGGTGGATTCCAAAGGACTCAACAGGGACTATCACTCCCGCGATCTACCACACGGCCCGGGAATATAAGGTGCATTCGCAGTAAATCATATATAAGCACCACGCTTACATAAATATCTTTACCACCTAACCCACTCGAGTATTGAATTAGGCGCTCTACGAATAGATACATATATCTATCATAAACTACATCTATATCAATCATACTATTAGAATAAAGTAAGAACATAGCAAACAAACACATATTATTAACAAAGTGCAAAGTCATAGATACAAGATAATTCATACCGTAAAACTTGAAGATCGAGAACTACGGATAGACACACCCGGCTCTAATTATATCCGTGCGCTAATCAACTTGGATGAACTAGGACTAGATGAACTAGAACTAGAACTAGTAGCTAACTCTAATCTCCGTGGAGAAACTCTCTTCTACTTACGCCCCGACTTTGGTTGATAATGACTAATAATGAATTACAATGAATTGATGTTTAACCCAGAGGCGAGATGGTTTTCTTATATAGGCCTTGGCGATGAACGATGACCATTGGATCAAACCGACCTTCAACAACAAGTGTAGATACAACCTCAAAGTCGGTTGTAAACCGACCTAGAAAGCCGAGGCCGACGGTGGGTCCACACGGCGGCCGGCCAAATCTTGATTGGCGCGCCCGGTGGCCTGCCTCCCTCGGCCTCTGGTTCCTTCCCGGTGTTCTCTCGGTACCTTCTAGAATGTTTTAGTTCACTTTTCGGGTTGAGTTGCTTCACGGTCAAGTCTTGTCATCATATGTCTTGTATATTCGGAACTTTCTCCATCTTTTCTCTGCATTTATCTATTAAGTCCTCGGAAATACATAAATCACCAAAAACTCGTGGAATTTATTAGTATAAACCTCTAATCTAAGTATATATTCAATTTATGTCCTTATTTCATCTCTTGTTGACATATAAAAGTATAGGATAACAGTGTCAACAAGCTCCCCAAGCTTAACCTTTGCTAGTCTCTTAGCAAAGCTTTTCACTAGAGTGGATCGGGAGTTGCTACAATGAATTATCTTCTCACAAATACACATGTCATTAATTTAAAATTCTCCTCCAAAGATAGGTGAAACATTCGATCTTTCAACTTACTTTTATTACACGAAAAACATAGGGCTTTTATCTACACTTAAATCTTGAGTAATTGAAAGACGTAACAATTAAGTCAAGCACTATGTCTCAAACTCTTCATTTCACCTACGTTTCGGAGTTTTTTTATAAATTTTCAAAATAAAACTCAAAGTTTCCATTGTATGACCCTTTCAAGTCTCTCATATGTGGTATTTTTTGGATCCTTACCAAGGCAATGATGTCATGCCTTCTCTCATGATATATGGTATTAGTAGCAAATGGCAAATGTATCATTCCTTCTCAACCTATCTACTAAGGCTTATATCCGGCGTGAGGTTTCTTGTCTTCATTTTTGCCGATCATCCTGCGGGAAGCGTGTCCCCAGTCTTTCTTGCATGGGGGGCGGTTGACTCGTACTGTCTGCACCGTGGTATTGCTCACTTTGCATTCGGGGCAATTGTTCCTAGCGGCGACTTCAAGCCTTCATTCAAAGCAATGCCTAAAGAAAGGACAGTCCCAATGAGACTCCTCTCGTTCTTTCATATACTCCTCCTCGTTCTTGGTGATACATCTCCTCTTCATACCTCATTTGCTCTTACGCAAGCTGGCCGATCTCTCGCGATATTACTTATTCAAAGAAGATACGAGATGTCACCCTTGGTTTGGAGGTTTCTCCTTTGGAAACCGAACACGACACTCCTTGAGCTCTACATCAGACACTTGCCGACTAGGGTCAACTGAACCACTTTGCTTTGTCCTCTCAGAAGTCATCACTTTCATTGGGCCCTTGCCCTTAGGATCGTTGGCGTAAAACCATGCATGTATCAAAAGTGACCATGCATTTGGGAAGGGCTCCTTGTCCACCTTCATGTTGTTGTTGAACCTGAGGAGACCCTGCTGTATAGCCCTCTGAATCTGCTGCCTGAAGATTCAGCAGTCGTTGATGTTGTGAGTGATCATGTCATGGAAGCCATAATATTTCGGTCTTGACCCAAACACGGACGTCTCATAGAATGATTCTCACGGTAGCTTGATACGCCCTTCCTTGACCAAGAACTCAAAGAGCTTGTCCGACTTGGAGACGTCGGGTCATATGCCCCTTGAGTGTCTTCATCCATCGCCGGTTAACCCGATGGGCTCCTTGCCCCAAGCGGGTCGGCACCGCCACCTCTTCTTGGCCATCATCTTCATCTTCTCCTCCTTCCATAAAGTGGTGGTATGCTTGATCGGACACATTGCCCCCTTTCTAAAAACGGGTGTCCTTGTTGATGCTCGAACCGATTGGCCATGAGTGATAAGCGCCTTGAGAGTTGTCCAAGGTCGTCAAACTCCATGCCGGCTAGCTTTTCCCTGATGGCTGGATGCATACCCCGAATGGCTACAGCCGACAACTGATGGTCTAGCAAATTCAGAGAGTAGCATGAATTCTTTGTTTCTCTGAACCTGCGTAAGAACTCTTGTGGTGTCTCATTATATTTCTGCGTCAACCCCATCAAATCAACGAGTTCTTTCTCATTGGAACCACTGTAGAAGTATGAATGGAATTTGTCCTCTAGCTCAGACCATGTTCCAATAGAATTGGCTGGCAACGTGGCAAACCATGTGAAAGCCGGCCCCGTAAGGGATGATGGGAAGAAGCGAATCCTCCATGCTTCATCATTGGCAAGCTCTCCCAATTGGATCAGATACCGACTGACGTGTTCAGTAGTAAAGGGTGTCATCTTGTCCAGAGAACTTGGTCAAGTCGGTTGGAGGCTTCAACGGAAGGAAGCGCCACTCTGTTGTACCAATCGGGATAGGGTGACCGATACACATAGGGCCGATTCTTGGGCTTAATCACAAACCGGTGTTGCATCATATCGGCCATCCTCGCTACGCAGTATATCCACATTTGAGTCCCGAGATCCATGGAATTGTCTTAACTGTCCAGCTGGCCTATATCCAGGATTTGGCATAGCATGAATGGTGGAATAGTCGGTGAACTCTCAGATAACCGGGGCCAAAGGGATTTCTCTCGCAACCCATTGGCCATTGGAACTATTGAGTAAGTATTGTATCTTTGGAGGATTCCCAGGTGCACCGAACGCCGCTTCTCCATGTGTCTTGGCTCCGGATTCCTTTGGCTTCTCTGGTGTCTTGTTCTCTCCTCCAGATTCCTGATTTGTAGCTCCCTTCTTTGGTGGTGGCTTTGGCACATGTATGTATCTTGGCCCCGAAAGCTCACCAAGCCGCCTTTCAAAGTGCTCATCAAACTCGGGTCCAAAGTCGCCCTTCATGATATCACGGAAAGTATTGAAGAACACCGTGTTGTGATTAGTCATTGCTCTTCCAACGGCAAACCGCAACAATCTCTTCCATCCGGCAATTTCTTCGAGAGTCGGTTCTTCATCTTCCTTTCTCGCCCCCTCTTCGGTCAAAAACTCATTGAGCATATTCCTTATCACCGGGCATCACAATCTTGGGAAGATCTGTTTTTGGATGATTGCACCGCTCTTGTTCTTGGAGAAGCATGACATGCACTTTTACGAAAGGCTTCGCACATATCTCTCACCATGGTTTTCGGTCGATTGGCGTGTCACTCAACTGAACCTGAATGACATTGTTCTTATTGACTTCTTCAGGCATCTTGTCTTGACCTTGAGTTGTCCCACCGGGCGTGCCAAAAAGTGTGTTGACACAAAAAAGCGACTCGCCGCACACACCGACAAGCCGAATAGCTGGCTTTACTCGACCGCCCCGAGTGTCTTGATCCGAAGGCGTGCGATCAATTTGACCTGTTAATTGACAAGGAGGTAGCGTGAGATCTCGGAACATGCCCGGTGAGACCAAGGCAGTTCGTATGTATGGCTCTAAGGCGGATGTAAAGACATATAGCTATGAGAGCTATCTCGTCGACGAATAATGAATGCATTCGGTAGGCATGTATAAAGATGTAATGTAATAATGATTTGCCAAATAATCATAGAAGACATGTATGAACAAATAAAGTCGATCATCATGGTATGACATCATAAAGCTATATAACATGGATCGAATTAAATGACAACATGGAACAAAAGCAGGTAACTCATAAATGTAAACCTAATCTAAATGACACATGCATAGGTTTCATCCAACTAGTCCGCCGACGCCTAGCCTTCCTAAACCCGTCGAGCTTAAACCCTTGCAAGCTAATCCACCGCATGATACCACTTGCTACAGATCTAAACCACTTACCACAACTAGATCAATCCACCGCATGATACAATCTAACCATGACAAGCTAAAAGCACGCATACATCTAAACAGATCTATAAATACTCGTTACTCGTTGAAGCACGTATGCATAGACAAGTAAAGTACATATGCAAACCTTTCGGTGTTCTCTCGGTACCTTCTAGAATGTTTTAGTTCACTTTTCGGGTTGAGTTGCTTCACGGTCAAGTCTTGTCATCATATGTCTTGTATATTCGGAACTTTCTACATCTTTCTCTGCATTTATCTATTAAGTCCCCGGTAATACATAAATCACCAAAACTCATGGAATTTATTAGCATAAACCTCTAATCTAAGTATATATTCAATTTATGTCCTTATTTCATCTCTTGTTGACATATAAAAGTATAGGATAACAGGTGTCAACAATGCACCACTTGGTAACTTAATGAATTCATTAGATTGCCAAATCTAATGAAGCCGATAACTAGCTCTAAGCCAGACCTTAGCCCACCGGATGGCTCATGATCGACAAAGAACCATCTTGTCCCTGATAGCTTAAATACGCCTGACGATACTAAGCGTGAACAAGACTCTACTTGCAATAATCTAAATCCGCCTCACGATACTAGACATGGTGCAAGGTTGCGGTATTTTATGGAGGTCGACAAGTCGATGATTCCTCTCGTAGTAGATCGGCGACACGACCGGACTCGAAGGGTGGCCGGAGCCAATGGCACGGAGCCGGGTTTGTTGTTGTATTGATTTCGGTAGATTGTTTTTATAGATTCTTGGGGGTCTCATATTTATACCCGCTTGACGAGTCCTAACTAATTACGAATAAACATAATAAAAATATCTAGCTAAGATACATTGCCCTCCAAGTCTTTCTGAGTCGTGAGATTGCACGTGGCGTGGGCCCCCATCCTCGAATATCTTCCTTGACGCTTCCACGCTTGCCGAACTATCTCATGCTCGGCCCCTTCTCGGACTCAGGCTTCTAGCCGAATAACAGCGGCCTCCCGAATGCTACAGTACCATCGGCACCATATTGCTAACCGAATGACTTCTTACCGAATCATCATGTGCTGGTCTGCTCGTCATTCAGGCCTTACCAAATTTTGGTGTTAACATATGCACCCTCAATTTTGGGGTAAAGATACTCCTTTGCCGTAAAATTGACTAATCTGCCCTTTCCTCTAGTCAAAGCAGCATTTTTCTTCGGTTCATCGTCCAACCGTCTTCGTAGGAAAACATGAAACCCTAGATCGCCGCCGGACTTGATTCAAACCTCCTCATGGATCCCTTGACTTGGTTTTAGAGGTAATTTTACTTTCCCCTTGTTAATTTGACAATAACTCCGATTTCGATTCGCATCCTTCTTATGCGCCCACTTATTTCTTCAAAGGGGAATGAGGATCAAATTCTGATTCCGACCGAAGCCAACCCAGACATTTACTTTCTAGGTCCCAAAGGCAGCTCTGATCCACTTGAATTCATCGAGAAAGAGAGTCAAAGGATTTCCTTCAAGTTTGGCGTCTCCCCAAAGAAACAATGGAAGAAGACATTCAAGACTGGCCATTTCCTCCAATCATTTGGATGGCGAACCGGTATAAGCGAAGTTTCATCGCCCAAGTCTAGGAGCGTAAATTGGGATGGTCGGGACATATCTCAATGCCCAGAGTTGTCTCGCCCAACACTCCAAAGAATGAAGATTTATTGATGGGGCGGCTCATTTTTGGTCAAACGCCACTAACTCTTTCATCTTCGGTCATGGCCCAATGACTGTCACTCTAGCTGATGTTTTTATGATGACTGGCTTGAACATCACCGAAGAGGTACATCCTTGGAAATATCAGTATGGCAGCAGCCAAACAGCCATCAAGACTGCCGACCCTTGGACAAAACATATTGAATCCTACATGAGAGATGGTCCAATTGCCGATAAAGAATACAAAGCTTTCTGAATTTCCGTCGCGTGCGTATTTGTGTTTTGTGGCAAGTCCAATGAACCCTGTGCCGAACCACATAGTCATGGTCAAGATCTAGCAACTAATAAGACAATTGCTCTTGGTAAGTATCTCCTGGGCGCAACTTACCACATGTTGCATCAAATTACCACTCAAATGTTTGAGAAGAAAGGAATTTCCTGTGTGAATGGTCCTTGGTGGCTAGTCCAAATATGGTTGCAAAATTTTGTACATGCATAAATTAGTCGAGTAGACTTGAGTACCCTGGCTTTCCCTTCATCAACTATGCCAGGGATGAAGAGGCAACAACCAAGGCTTGCCAAACTTATAAAGAAGCCATGATCTCGCTATCACCATTAACAAGAATGTTGGCCAATTCTTCAAAATCTTCAATAAGGGTTTTGAAGAAATCCTCTGGGTTTCCTTATAAAGAGTGTGAAGATTTCATTTTCCCTTGCAAGTTCAACTATGATCTTGGCCGTGATGACAATTTATCGATAGGGATTTTTAATGCAATCATCAAACCTTGCATCTTGCCCGCAGAATTCCACAATGGAAGGCTAGTGAAGCCCACCTATGAGTTTTACAATCCAAACATGGCAAGCAAGACAATTGGGATGTGGTCGGTTGCCCCAAGGCTATTCTTTTCTGGGCTATCAAGCCAAGGGAAACCGTGGATCGAATCATTGCAAGCTGAAAAGATTTTTAATTTAGGAAAAGATTTACCGTAATACAGTGCCTAACCCTTTTATTCTGATTGATGTTGCACACCCCTCATTCCAGTCTTGGTGGGAAGGACTGCACACCCACATCTTCAATACATTGATTCATCCCCTTTGCCAAGCAGTTCTGCCAGAATTTGTTGCTGATAGTGAGGTGATTGTTGTCTCCTCAGCATTTCTTCTTTGCTTTTCTTTCTTTCCTTAAACCTGATCCTCTTAGCAGGACATCGAGCCAATCCCTCCTTCGAGAGAAATTCGGTACTACCTGGCCGGACCCCGTCCAGCGCTGGGTGATGAAGGATTGGCTATGAAGGCTTTCATGAAAACACACATGGTCCTTCTTTAGGAAAAATTGAAGGATATGAAGAAGAGGAAAGCTTCAACTCAATTAGTTATCAGCCCTCGGTCTTCTAAGAAGAAAAGGTCCCCAAGAACCAAGCAAGTTTCCAAGGTATGTCATCCCTTGCATGCTCTTCATAATGAGTTCTTGCCTTCATTTTACTTTTCTACAACTGTAGATTGTTTCTGGGTCAAACACTGCTCAACTACAAGGTGATGCTCCTCCCTTTGCTGAGAATCCAGAAACTCAGAAGACTCATAAAAAGATTGCTAATTGTGCACATCTTTGTCCTCTTATTTTTCTTGGCCAGAAATATCAAGATTGTTCATTCTGGCCTTCTCTGTTTTCAAAACAGACAAAATCATTGCCAATTTGACAGAAAATCTCTTGAGAGTGGACGATTCTTCCGAGAAAACTCAATCCATGGGAAAGAAAAGAGACCAGGATGCCGAGCCTGTTAACACTAATCATGATGAGTCGGAATCCTCTGCCGGGTGCTTCTTCTCGAGATGGTGAGGCTCACCAAGAAACCAGATTACTCCTTCTCAAGAATCTCCCATCGACTTGAGTTCATCTTCTCAAGAAAGCCGCCCTCGAAGGGTGACAAATCGCCTCCCCGCTACCAATATGAATGAGCTTCCCCGATCTCCTCCTATTCATGAGCACATAGAATGTGTTTTTATTTTTCCTCAAATATGCGGTTCTGAAATAGAGAATTTTTCCCCGACTATGTTGATATATTGTCTTTTCTCTCCTTTTTCGTCGGGTGGTGAAGACGAACCAACACCAAGCATGTCTTTCTTCCTTAAGGATACGCTCGAGTAAGGAGAAGAAGCTACATCCCAGCAGAATCTTTCTGAAGACAACCAAACAAGGCTCAAAGAAATCCTCTCTCTTCTTGATGGTGATGTGAATGCCTTGGTCCAAAATGCTCCTAGGATAAAAGAACTGACCGAACTCTTTGATCAGGAAATCCCAATTTCTCTAAAACCGGCCATGAATCACATTCTTCATTTAGACCAGCACATCACCGCTATCGATCTGGCTAATGAGCATTCTACTCAAATCATCATTGCCGGGTGCCATGGAGTCCACAAAAAGAAGAATATCGGGAGCTGCACTCTAAGTTCAAGTCTGAAAAAGATCTTCTAAATCAACTAAAACCTGAATTGGATGATGAAGAAAAAAAAGAAAATCTTGCTTGAAGAACGACTAGCAGCCTTGACCAAGTCAATTGAAGAAAAGAAAGGCAAAATAGCCGGTCTTCCTGAGTCTCTCGAGCTCGGCTAAAGCAACGATTAAGAAGAATCATGAAGAGCATCAGAGGTTCAAGGCCAAAGTCTCCAACTTTGTCAATTCTAGAAGAGGATGATCGAAAAGCCTTGGTTGAAACAAGCAACATCCAATCCTCGGTTGTTTTTGACATGAAGGCCTTTTTCGAGCATGTAATCTTTGTTGAAACTTTTTCGTGTGCCACCCTATGGTTCCAAACATTGAATTGACACTTTGTAATCGATGTTCGGTTGTGACTTTACTTTCATTGCATGGTCATATTTCTGTTTTCATGTCTTATGAATGTTTTCTCCAAGCATGCCTTATCGAATAAAGCAACTCCAGTGAAACCGTTGACTTTTATGCTGAGAAAACATGCACACACAGTTTCTGCCGAATAGATTTAAACAAAAAATCTCCTGTAATGTATTCGGCAACGTTTCCGAATGTACTTCGAAGCTCCCGAGTAAGATACCTTTTGGCTCCAATGTTGATGTTTGTTATCTTTTATATATTTTTTTGAACTAAAGGCGACATAACATATTTATGCCGGCTATCCTCCAATTCTCTATGGAGTATTTTTTTCGCTAAAGGCGATGGTTTACACATCGGCTATCTCTTATGAATAGAACAAATATCTTTGCCCAAAACTACTGAATTTCACGTGTCGGCCAATCACATTTTGCAATAAGCGATCCTTTAAAAGCCGACACGAAATTCTTTCCCTAAAATTACTATGAGAGCCGACTATTTCGATCGGCCGTTGGTCTTTGTAATGAGTACCGACAGGACCTTCTTCCCATTCTCTCCCCGAGAAGCATTCCACGCCTTCATACTCCCGAACGATGGTTCAAGAGCAAAGAACGCTTACCGAATCGTCAGCTTGCACTATCTCAACGTCATCACCGTTCCATTGGATGAGGACTTGATGCATGGTGGATGGAACACAACAGTTAGCATGGATCCAATCTCTTCCAAGTAGTAAGCTGTAGGACCCCTTACTATCAACCACAAAGAAGGTAGTAATCAAAGTCTTTGAGCCGATCATCAATTCAACGTGAACGGCTCCATGGGTATCTCGAAGGATTGCCAAACAAAGTCCCTCGAGCATAATGTGCGTCTTTAGCAAATCCTCTTTGGTCATCCCCTGACTTTACGAAAGTCGTATATGGCATGATATTGATTGCGGCCCCTCCATCGACGAACATATGAGTCGAGGTTTTCCATTAACGTAATCCCTTCAAGTAAAGAGGCTTTAGATGATTGTGCTTCCTAGGCTGTCAAACAACGCTTGTCTTGAAAGAGCCACCGCCCTAGGAGATCGATCATCTCTTTGTTATCAAAATCGAATAGGCCTCTTCATCCGAATAAGCATCTTCTTCCTCTCGATTCACGGTAGCTTGTTCGTAGGAGCCGCAAACTCTATTGGAATGTAGAATACCATGCTAACATCCGCCGAACGCCCACTTGCCGAATACTCTTACGCCGAATGACCGGCTTCCCCGAAGTTTTCTTCTTTGGGCGCCACACTGTTTTTATGCTCGGGCCGCCGCTTCCTTAAGCTCCCCTATTTCGAGGCGTTGGACTCTTCTCTTTTGGCTCTTCCTTAGACCAGGACGGCACCATTGTCCCTTTTGCCACACATACTCTTGAGGAGAGTCCAGATCATCATCAGAATCCTCAACATCAGCCCATGCTTGATCTGCAATTCTTTTACTGGCGTGAGGTTTACTGTCTTCATTTTTTAAGCGCCGATCATCCTCCGGGAAGCGTGCCCCGATCTTTTCTTGCATGGGACGACGGTTGACTCGTGCCCGTCGCACCGTGGTATTGCTCACCGCATTCAGGGCAATTGTTCCTAGTGAGCGCCTTCAAGCCTTCATTCCAAGTAATGCCTAAAGAAAGGACACAGTCCCAATGAGACTCCTCTCGTTCTTTCATGTACTCCTCCTATTCTTGGTGATACATCTCCTCTTCATACCTCCGCTTTGCTCTTACGCAAGCTCGCGATCTCGTGATATTACTTATTCAGAAGATACGAGATGTCACCCTTGGTTTGGAGGTTTCTCCTTTGAAACCGAACACGACGCTCCCGGAGCTCTACATCGACACTTGCCGACTAGGGTCAATCGAACCACTTTGCTTTGCCCTCTCGGAAGTCATCACTTTCATTGGGCCTTTGCCCTTAGGATCGTTGGCGTAAAACCATGCATGTATCAAAAGTGACCATGCTCGTAGGGAAGGGCTCCTTGTCCACCTTCATGTTGTTGTTGAACTTGAGGAGACCCTCGCCAGTATAGCCCTCCGAACTCGCCGCCTAAAGATTCGCAATCGTTGATGTTGTGAGTGATCATGTCATGGAAGCCACAATATTTTCCAGTCTTGACCCAACTGACGCCTCATAGAATGATTCTCGGTAGCTTGATACGCCCTTCCTTGACCAAGAACTCAAAGAGCTTGTCCGACTTGGAGACGTCGAAGTCATATGCCCCCTTGAGTGTCTTCATCCAGCGGTTAACCCGGATGGGCTCCTTGCCCAAGCGAATTCGGCAACCGCCACCTCTTCTTGGCCATCATCTTCATCTTCTCCTCCTTCCGAAAGTGGTGGTATGCCCGATAAGACACATTGCCCCCTTTCTAAAAATGGGTGTCCTTCTTGATGCTTTGGAACCGATTGGCCATGAGTGACAAGCACCTTGAGAGTTGTCCAAGGTCGTCAAACTCCATGCCTGGGCTAGCTTTTCCCCGATGGTCGGATGCATACCCCGAATGGCTACACCGACAACCGATGGTCCGGCAAATTCGAGAGAGTAGCATGAATTCTTTGTTTCTCTCGAACCTGCGTAAGAACTCTTGTGGTGACTCATTATATTTCGCGTCAACCCCATCAAATCAACGAAGTTCTTTCTCATTGGAAACCACTCGTAGAAGTATGAATGGAATTTGTCCTCCGGCTGCACCATGTTCCAATAGAATTACCGGCAACGTGGCAAACCATGTGAAAGCCGCCCCGTAAGGGATGATGGGAAGAAGCGAATCCTCCATGCTTCATCATTGGCGTGCTCTCCCAATCGGATCGATACCGACCGACGATTCGGTAGTAGAGGTGTCATCTTGTCTAGAGAACTTGGTCAAGTCGGTTGGAGGCTTCAAACTGAAGGAAGTGCCACTGTTGTACCAATCGGGATAGGGTGACCGATACACATAGGGGCCGATTCTTGGGCTTAATCCCAAACGGGTGTTGCATCATATCGGCCATCCTCGCAAGGAGTATATCCACATTTGAGTCCTGAGATCCATGGAAATGTCCCGACTGTCCAACCTGGCCTATATCCGGGATTTGGCATAGCATGAATGGTGGAATAGTCGCTGAACTCGTATAACCTGGGGCCAAAGGGATTTCTCTGCAACCCATTGGCCATTGGAGCTATTGAGTAAGTATTGTATACTGGAGGATTCCTAGGTGCACCGAACGCCGCTTCTCCATGTGTCTTGGCTCCGGATTCCTTTGGCTTCTCTGGGTGTCTTGTTCTCTCCTCCGATTCCTGATTTGTAGCTCCCTTCTTTGGTGGTGGCTTTGGCACATGTATGTATCTTGGCCCTGAAAGCTCACCAAGCCGCCTTTCAAAGTGCTCATCAAACTCGGGTCCAAAGCTGCCCTTCATGATATCACGGAAAGTATTGAAGAACACCGTGTTGTGATTAGTCATTGCTCTTCCAACGGCAAAATTGCAACAATCTCTTCCATCCGAGGTAATTTCTTCAGAGTCGGTTCTTCATCTTCCTTCTCTCCGCCCCCTCTTACGGTCAAAAACTCGCCGAGCATATTCCTTATCACGGGCATCACAATCTTGGGAAGATCTGTTTTTGGATGATTGCACCGCTCTTGTTCTTGGAGAAGCATGACATGCACTTTTACGAGAAGGCTTCGCACATATCTCTCACCATGGTTTCGTGTCGATTGGCGTGTCACTCAACCGAACCTCGAATGACATTGTTCTTATTGACTTCTTCAGGCATCTTGTCTTGACCTTGAGTTGTCCCATCGGGCGTGCCAAAAAGTGTGTTGACACAAAAACCTGACTCTGGCCGCACACACCGACAAGCCGAATAGCCTGGCTTTACTCGACCGCCCGAAAGTGTCTTGATCCGAAGGCGTGCGACCAATTTGACCTGGCATTGACAAGGAGGTAAACGTGAGATCTGGAACATACCCGGTGAGACCAAGACAGTTCGCATGTATGGCTCTAAGGCGGATGTAAAGACATATAGCTATGAGAGCTATCTCTGTCGACGATAATGAATGCATTCGGTAGGCATGTATAAAGATGTAATGTAATAACAAATTTGTCGAATGATCACGTAAGACATGTTTGAATAAATAAAGTCGATCATCATGGTATGACATCATAAAGCTATATAACATGGATCGAATTAAATGACAACATGGAACAAAAGGTAACTCATAAATGTAAACCTAATCTAAATGACACATGCATAGGTTTCATCCAACTAGTCCGCCGCGACGCCTAGCCTTCCTAAACCCGTCGAGCTTAAACCCTTGCAAGCTAATCCACCGCATGATACCACTTGCTGCAGATCTAAACCACTTACCACAACTAGATCAATCCACCGCATGATACAATCTAACCATGACAAGCTAAAAGCACGCATACATCTAAACAGATTTATAAATACTTTACTCGTTGAAGCACGTATGCATAGACAAGTAAAGTACATATGCAAACCTAATCTAAAGTAAAGCCGGAGATTTATCCCGATCAGTCCCTAACAAGCAATCCACCGCATGATACACCGCAACAAGCTAATCCACCGCATGATACCACTTGCCGACTTAACCGTTCTAAACCCCTTTCGTCCCTAACAGCCTACCCACCGCATGATACAATCGCAACAAGCTAATCCACCGCATGATACGGCTGCCGCGGACTAGACTCTAACGATAGGTAGACTTACACATGCAAAATACGAGTAAACACATAATCAGTATTCGCAAGCTTGCTTAAACAGTGGTCCATGAAGAAGGAACTCACACGCAAAACCTTAGCGGCCGCACGACTCATGACTAAACGTGTATGAACCCGCAACAAGTGACAACTTAGATTGACAGGTGGGTAGATACAACCTCAAAGTCGGTTGTAAACCGACCTAGAAAGCCGAGGCCGTGTGGGTCCCACCCGGCGGCGCCCAAATCTTGATCGGGCGCCGCCAGTGGCCATCTCCCTCCCCGGCCTCCGTTCCTTCTGGTGTTCTGGTACCTTCTAGAATGTTTTAGTTCACTTTTTTCGGCTTGAGTTGCTTCACGGTCAAGTCTTGTCATCATATGTCTTGTATATTCCTAACTTTCTCCATCTTTCTCTCGCATTTATCTATTAAGTCCCTCGGAAATACATAAATCACCAAAACTCGTAGAATTTATTAGTATAAACCTCTAATCTAAGTATATATTCAATTTATGTCCTTATTTCATCTCTTGTTGACATATAAAAGTATAGGATAACAAAGTGTCAACAATGCACCACTTGGTAACTTAATGAATTCATTAGATTGTCAAATCTAATGAAGCCAATAATTAGCTCTAAGCCAGACCTTAGCCCACCTGGGATGGCTCATGATCGACAAAGAACTATCTTGTCCCCTCGATAGCTTAAATCCGCCCGACGATACTAAGCGTGAACAAGACTCTACTTGCAATAATCTAAATCCGCCCGACGATACTAGACATGGTGCAAGGTTAACGTATTTACTTACGGAGGTCGACAAGTCGATGATCCCTCTCATGAAGAGATCGACGACACGATCGATTCCTCGAAGGGTGGCCGGAGCCAATGGCACCTGAGCCGGGTTTGTTGTTGTATTGATTTGGGTAGATTGTTTTACAGATTCTTGGGGGTCTCATATTTATACCGTGGGCTTGACGAGTCCTAACTAATTACGAATAAACATAACGAAAATATCTAGCTAAGATACATTGCCCTCCAAGTCTCCTCGGAGTCGTGAGATTGCACGTGACGTGGACCCTCGTCCTCGAATATCTTCCTTGACGCTCCACGCTTGCGAACCATCTCATGCTTAGCCCCTTTGGGACTCGGGGCTTCTAGCCGAATAAACGGCCTCCCGAATGCTACGTAGCCATCGGCACCATATTGCTAACCGAATAACTTCTTACCGAATCATCATGTCTTTGGTCCGTCATTATTCAAGGCCTTACCAAATTTTGGTGTTAACACTTAGACTCTCAGCGCCGCTATCCGGGGCTTCCTTCATGCACGCCACTTCAGCTAGTTTGGTGTAAAACTCGCTGCAGCGGTGACCAGAAGAGCCACGGTGTGCTTCCGAATGGTGTCGGAGTTCAGATACGGGCGCGTAGCGTGCCTTCGCTATGTCTCCCGGCGTGGGCGAAAAGCCGCCACACAGCGCATGCAAGCTGGCCGGGGGGGGGAGAGGAGAGAGGTGATGGCGGGCCCCACTACTTCAAAGTTACTAAAAAATGCTATAAATCATAAACTAAAATACCAAATTAAATTTCGATTACACCACTAAATTCGCTTTTAATAAATTCTTCAAAACAAGATCTCACATGGATATATTTTGATAAAATTATAAGTGGACCCCATGGATGGTAGGTGGTATAGAGTAGAGATATAAAGAAGAGATGAGTGCGGGAGAAAGTGTCAGAAAGGAGGGAATCTTGAAAACTAGGATGTATAGAGGGAGTAAATAGAGAAACATGAGTGCAGATAGTCTTAAGAGAGCCAATTAGAGAATCAGAAAAGACTAGTTTTTCCTAAGAGCATCTCTAAGAGTTTGCCAAATTTTACTTAGCAAATTTTGAGTTTTGCCAACTTCTAAAAAAGATATGCTAAGCAAAAAAGAGTTCATCTCTAACATTTAACATAATTCACTTGTCAAACTCAGATCTAACTTACATCAAGAACTATGAAAGAGAAACAAAATTATGTTTATACTCTTCCACCTCTTGAAAACTTACATAAGAAACCCTAAGACGGAAAAAAATTATATTTACGGTCTTCTATCTTTTCTAATACGGACGGATGTGCCGCGATACGAAGCGCATATATACGCCGCATGAGGGGAGAGATAGCAAGTTGGAAAAGATGATAAGTTGATTTAGTAAACTGTTGGAGAATACAATTTCATATTTTGCCAAATCAAGGATAGCAATTTAATTTAGCAAACTGTTGAAGTTGCTCTAACAAAAGTTATATATATTTTATGTTTATTTATCTAGTCTGTTGGAAATAATATACCGAAACATGAGTACGTCCTCCTTCGCAAGCATCCTCAGCAAGAATTATAAGCGAGGAGGATCCCTGAATTGTCATCTTGTTCGGTTAATTTGTACATACAATATTATAAAATTTGGAAAGACAGGCCATGGTGGTTGAGCTGGCCGATACATGTGAGTTTTCGAAGACAGATAGGCGGAGAAGACAGTTCCAAGCAATATTATAATACAAATGCCGTTCTGGTCTGTAGGGTGATCTTTGACCTACTTCTCGGCCCACCCGTACAATGGTTAAGTCTTCAACATTTAATAATGGGCCCGTGCATTGCCTCACAAAGTTTCTTTGGTTCCTCAGATCCAATTTGCTGTAAGCTTACAGACTGTTTTTCCTCTTTCCCATGGCTTCTCTCCTCCACGTCATCGTTTAGCCGGATTAGAGCAAGGATAATAGATGCGCCCGCCGGGCCGGGGCCGACGCCCGCCGTCGCCCCGCCAAATCGCCACGCTAACGTTTTTATCTGGTGGAGCCCGATAGCGACCACGACTTTTCTCGGCTTTCGCCCAAAGCCTCGCCGGGCGACTGCAGAATCGGCTCCTCTCTCTCTCTCCTCCTTTCTCTCTCCTTGCTATTGGATGTCGCCGGCTCAATCTTCTTTATTGTACTTTGCTCTTAGGGCGCCTCCAATGGTTACCAAATCGCTACTAAACAATTTATTGGCTATCAATGTCACTTTACAAATCGCTAGCTAGATGAGACATCTAAATAAGAAAAAATAAACACTATAGTTGAGAGTTATGTGAGAGAGATGTTTCTGTAAGAGCGGGCTAGATTAGATATTTATTAGTCGCTAGCTATTTGAGAGTCGCTAACTATTTGGTCTCTCTCCTCGATAGCCAATCAACATGTTACTTTTATATTATTTTTATACCTCATCTAGGCTACTATTTCAGTAAAGTGTTATCGACGGTACCAATAATTCCTCCAACAAATTTATTTGGAAAGACCAGGTGGAGACGCCCTCAGAGCCTTTACTCGCCCGGTGCGTGGTACTGAGTGCTGCCCTGCCCGAAGCTTCTGCCGATTGGTCCGTGAATGACAGCAAGGGTCAGTCGTCGCCGAGCGACGGACCAACCGGTACTCGTTCCAGCAGTCAAATCTGAAGAGCCACAGTACAAGAACCACGGTACAAGAACCACGGTACCATCACATCAAGCCACGGTATTGTCATGCAAAGGCGCATTTGATACCGTACGTTTTCCTTGTGCCTGAAACTGCGCAAATCCAAATTCCATAGAATAATTTTCCCCAACAGTCAGACTATTCCTAATTTAACCATCCAAACCCAATCCCTGCACCGACGACGGACAATCCCCTGAACCGAGATAGATTTGGCGGCAACCCGACAAGGGTAAGCAAATGCGCCGCACAGCACTCATGGAAAACGCAACTTGTGCGGCGTCCCGTGCGCCACCACCAGATTGAGGGACCAGAGAGGACGGACGTACGCTGCCACACTACAAATCCAGGCCATCACTGCTGTGGTGTGTCTGATCAAGCTCATCATTTCTAAGAAGCCGACCCAGGCCAGCCGAGCGACACAGCGACACACACACATCAGCAGCAGCAGCCAGCTATGGCGCGGCCGACGTCGACTCCGCCGGCTCTGCTCGCGGTCGCCGTCCTCTGCCTCGTCGTCCGGTCCGCCTCCGCGGCGTTCTGGCTCGACGAATTCACCACGACCGGCTACGTCATCAAAGACTACGACCGTTCCGGCCGGCAGGTGGCGTCGCTCGTCCTCGACCGGCGTTCCGGCGCTGGCTTCAACTCCACGCGCAAGTACCTCTTCGGCGAGTTCAGCGTCGAGATGAAGCTCGTCGCCGGCAACCCGCCGGCACTGTCACCTGCTTCTACGTACGTACGCCGGCCGTTCAACTCCTGACCTGTACTAGCTACGTTTTATTACATTCCAGCAGCAGTGGTGACTCGATCTGTGCATGCGTGCAGCTGACGTCCGGCGACGGCGCCGACCACGACGAGATCGACATGGAGTTCATGGGCAACTCGAGCGGGTCCCCGATGGTGCTCAACACCAACGTGTGGGCCAGCGGCGACGGCAAGAAGGAGCACCAGTTCTACCTGTGGTTCGACCCGGCCGCCGACTTCCACAAGTACACCATCATCTGGAACGACAAGAACATCATCTTCCAGGTGGACGACGTGACGGTGCGCGTCTTCAAGCGCTACGCCGACCTGCCGTACCCGGCCGCCAGGCCCATGGCGGTGCACGCCACGCTGTGGGACGGCAGCTACTGGGCCACCGAGAAGGGCAAGGTGACCATCGACTGGTCCGAGGCGCCCTTCGTCGTCTCCCTACCGAGGGTACACCGCCAACGCCCGCCAAGTCGACGGCGGCCGCTCGTCGTGCCACGGCTCGTGGATGGACAGGCGGCCCGACGACACGGACCGTCTCACCGTCGCTTGGGCGCGCCGGAACTGCTTGCAGTACAACTACTGCGAGGACGGCTGGCGCTTCCCGCAGGGCTTCCCCGGCGAGTGCGCCCGCAACTGATCATCGATCATGTCTCGCCGGCGTCGCTCGTCGGATCATTACTGCAGATATTAGGCATCGTGTTCGTGGTCGAGTTCATTCTTTTCAAATATATATTCTTGTAATTCTCTTGTACGTACGTGCATCGTGTCGTCTGACTCAGAAAGAGCCCAGCAGCGTGCGTCCTGGATCTGGATGCCGATCGCTGGCATGTAGTACTTGTTCTACTTCTGTGACATTTCTCAAAGAAGAAGAATCATTTTTGTAGTCGTCGTGTAAAAATCTCATTACTACAGAAACTGAGGAATAAACATCTGAATTCACTGAATTCAAATCTAGCTAGCCTGTCACTACAGTTACCGAATCGATCAATGCCAGGTGGCAGATGCTGTCACGACTCAGATCATGTAGAACTTCTACGGATTCATGTGCGCCCACCACCGACAGGCGACAATGGCATGTGCTCGATCGATTCGGTGTGAATTGATCATGAGAGCCTGCATTATTGTTTGTGGGGCGAGTAGGTGAGCTGGTCAACACCGAATGGACAAAACGCGCAGGTTCCAGCCAGGCGCATGTCACATGCACGGCCTTGTTTAGATGGCTAAAATTTCTAAACTTTTTTCCACTTTCTCCATCACATCACATTAAATACACCAAAAGATTATATGTTTGGAAAGATTAAATGTAGTGAAAAAAAATAACTAATTACACAGTTTTTAGATGTACATCATGGCAGACGATTCTTTTGAGCTGAATTCTTCTCCATGATAGGATGATATTTACCACTAACAAACTAAACGCGCTAAAGATAACGATGTAACATTCTTCTGATTTTTAAGCCATCTAAACAAGGCCGCCCACTGCATCCACCATCTCGATCCGGACTCTGGCTCACGGTTAGGACGCGCCGGCATACTCCCTCCCTCCCTAAATAGATGTCATTCTCGCTTTCCGGTAAGTTTCAACGTTTAAACTTTTCAAAGAATTATATATTAAAAATATATAAATATTTATGTAAAATAATTAGTATCATCGGAAAGATCTTTAAGTCTAGTTTTTTTTAATAAATTTATTTAGAGATATAAATATGGCACGTATTTTTCTACAAACGCAGTCAAAGATAAAAAGTTTGACTGGCAAGATGCAACCCATAGTGACATCTAAAAAAGGGACAGAGGGAGTACTTGCTAAAAATCCTGATGCCTGATTTCTAGCTTTCTTTCTGACGTCGGTTGTTCCATCTTTTTTATACAACCCAAATTGCAATTTTAGTTGTTACAATTGATAAGTCATAATCTGCAAATTTTTGTTCCGAGAAAAAAGACTGGTTAGAAAATCTGGTTTGTGTTGGCACAAGACAATTAACAATTAACAATTATTTCTATAGTTGGATAAAGACAATCTCAAACACCCCCACCAAAGTTTTGGGGGTCTTTAGTTAGGAAAGACTAGTTAATATCACCACGGTTAATCTAACCTTGGTGGTTTTTACCCCAGCCGGGCTGGCTTATTTGGCTCCGATTAATGGTGACGGTTTCTCAAATAACCATCACAGTTAAAGAATTGCAAATTCCTTGCACAATATTTAATGTAGTAGTGATTTCCTATCTTTTCTCGTTTAATTTCTAAATCATTCTTATCGCTAGGCCATAGGAAATGACTGAAATACCCTTATCTCCTTATCATTTTGAAAAGCCAATCACAACTGGATCACACTTATTTTTTCCCCATCGCGAGTCACACTAGTAGCACCGCTAGTGTTCATGTTCGCTTGCCATGGCACCGGGTCGCTCACCCAGTTCCTCTCTACCTAGTCATGCCTCCGCCGCCCGCCTAGGCCTCTCCACACACCACCCTTCCCCGCCCGACGGCCTAAGATTTGGGGGTGGCCGAGCTCCCCCCACTGTCTCCTAGCCGGCTCGATGCCTAGCAATTCGCCCTTCTCCTCCGTTTTATGGCTCCTCCTAAGTAAGCGCCGATCCAAAAACCCTCTTCTCGCTTTTACAATAACCGCTTTATTTTGGAGAGTGTAGGGTCTCTCGAAGCCTAGAGGGGGAGGGGGGGTTGAATAGGCTTATAGGGTGTAGATGACTGTAAAAACCCAAACTCACCATAAAGGCTTGACACATTATTTATCCCGTGGTTCGACGTTGCCACTAAGGCTTGCCTAAGTCCATGTTGTTGAGGAAGTCACACAAGGCTTGAGCTCACCATAAAGGCTTTCTTTTCCCTCGTTCATAAAAAAGGGAATTAACCCTTGAGATGTGGGGTGATTTGCTTGATTTAGGACGAGGTTACAAACCTCCCAAGGCTGCCACACAAGTTGGCAAGCTCAAGTGAGACGCCTACTAGCTACGAGCAAGCTCCAAGGCTAACAAAACCTAGAACCACCCGGCCAAACGCAAAACCAAATGCTCTTTCGTGACGGGAATCAGATCCGGTCTCCAATTGAAGTTTGTTGCCTTTTCCCTCAAGATGGTGGAAATCGAAATCTAGCTTGGGGAGTGGAGGAGCAACAATGGAGGAGAGAGAGAAGATCACATGTTTTGTGCTTCCATGAAATGAATGTTGGGAAAGAAGAGGTGACCGTTGGGACGGGGCTGGATGCGCATTATACCCCTTCGGCCCAACGGTCCTTTAAGTGCGGCAGTGTCGCACTCAACCTCGCGCAAGACTATCGCGATCCCAAAACGAAGAGCTAGGATATGGAATGTGGCTAGTTGTTTTGGTTAGATAAGGTGATGTAACTAGTCCGGATTTGACCATTTGATTCAACACTTGACCGCTTGTCCCGGGATCCCTCTTTATAGTATGGCTTTTCCTAAACTCAATATTCAAAATATAAAATAATTAGATCATCAAGAGTTGAGGGTGCCTCCAAAGTGAAATAGTGGATTCTCTAACCGGTACATCAACCTCCTTTCTTATTTCCTACATATCATCTTGATAAATCTCATTAGTTGCCTAATTAGGTGGTCATTAACGCCAAAACCCACATAGAGCTTGATTGCATTTATCGAATCGAGACATAAAAATGATTTTTGTGTCTCGGATTGGGTACACATGGTAGAGTTGATCGGGATGGTGCATTTATGTTGTGTGTTCAAATTTTCTTAGTTCACCGCTAAGTTCAATGATGGTTGCTCTGTTTATGTGCCATGGATGTGATGAAGGGGATGTGCATTGCCAATCTGATACTTTAGAGATGCTAGAAAATGACTTAAAACTAGGGTCAATTTGGGAAACAACTAATAACTTGTAATACATGAGTGCTAGTGGAGAAAGGGAGTTATTGAATGATACAAAATTGTTGTTTCCATTTTCTAAAAGGATGGGTGACAAGAAGTTGTTCTTGTGTTTTCATATTTTTAGAAAAGGAAATATATTAATATCCCAACTTCTCTTGCGTTTTTGTATTGCGCACAAACCCACAAAAAGTGTTTAGTGGCTCGTAATAGTTGCAAAAACAAGCAATGTGGGTCATAATAATTTCATAGGACCAAAAGATTCAAGCAAGGAGGCATTTGTTTCTCATACAATCGACGGGATGATCGAAGATTATTCCTCTTAAGATCCAATTAGTGCCACATTCCTTGTGATGGATGAGGATGCGATGTACGAGTTTGTTGGCCTTAGTACACACGATGAGGGAGATGAGCAAGCTAGGATGACGGTTGAAAAGGGAAATTAAAATCTTGATGATGTGAACCTACATGATAAAAGAGTTGTTGGTGTGGATTCTTGGAAATTAAAATCTCGATGATGTGAACCTACATAGTAAAACAGTTGTTGGTGAGCATTCTTCATTATGTGATAGAGAAGACCCTCCAATGAAAGTTGGAACCATATATGCTAGTATGAATGAATTCGGGGCTATAGTGCGACAACCGCCATGAAGGGACAATTTGAACTTGCAACAGAGAAATCTTGTAAACATTTGTACAAAGGGTCGGGCATTGCCGAAGCTAAGGATTGTCCGTGGTCTATTGTAGCAAAGTTGATGCATGATCAAGTCCAAGGCAGTACTAACAATTTTCATATATGTAGTATGCTAACTTAATGTATTATGCAAGATTCTGTCGTCATGCATATATGTTGCATTAATAACATGTTTGTTTCCATTTAATAGGTTACATTGAATAAATAAAATAATTTTTGTCCATCTATCAAAGAGTGAGGACTAAGAAGGAAGTCTCCTTACTAATGAAGGATCCAACCATGGGTGCAAAAAAAAAATAAAAGATGAACTAGAGGACAACTATTACGACAAAATTGGGTTTAGGTACTATGCATAAGGGTATAGTGTTCTCGCTAGCAGGAAGAAAGTTATGCATATTTGCTCAACTTCAAGGTAGAGATTGAGCTCGGGATGTCGGGAAGTATTGTAGTGTTAGATATATGGATCGGGGGTACCATCACCACCTGCATATATGACATGTTTGTGCTATCGACCTAGCGGATTATTAAGGAGGAGGCCCACGAGGGCCATTAAGGGGGCGACCAATGGGGTGAGCACAACATGCCACCAAGGCTCCTAGACCGAGAGTATTTAGAGGATAGGGAGAATCAAGTTGGTTTCAAGATATGTTTACCGGGAATAGGCAAGCCACCAATAAAACCGGATTGTCCTCATTGTAATCCTCGCTCCCCTCGCCTTTTTAAAGAAGAACAGGGACCTCGGTGTAGGGATCCCAATCCATCCATTCACATCCCAACTAGTCATTTTCATTCCATATAACTACCACATAGCTAGGAGAGATAACCCCTATAATCGAGTACACAAACATCAAAGATCAACAACGACGTCACTAGACTAGGGTTTAGCACACACCGCGTGCCTTGATGTAGTATAAACCCTTGTGTCTCATGTGTCGCCATCCGATTCGATCTTCACAACTATGTTGCTACAATATTGTTTGAGCAAATGATTCCAACATGTAGAGATAGACATCAAAATAAAGTGTGATCATATCACTAATAATGTGGCAGAGGTTTGGAACAATTTGGTGAAGGATGTTTAGGACCTTCCCAAAGCTGACCTGGCTGACACTCCTAGGTCAAAGTTTTTGGAGCTTTATGCAAGAAGGAGGAGAATAGTGAGAAATTTGATTCAAGAAAAAGATTATAAGACATGTGGTTAATATTCAGATTCACACATGTACCAGTAGGGAGTGGCAACACCATGTGCACATGCTTTGCTTCTAATCACCCCACATAGAAATCCTAAGATGGAAAATTACCTTGATCCCGTATACTACTTAGTGTACCATTTTACACTCCTATGGTGGTGTGATCAAACCACTACCTCATAAATCCCAATGGGTACATGTGGATCCTAGATCCAAAGCACCGCCACAACTCACAAAGAGGGATCTTGGAAGACAAAAGAAAATCGAGTCGCTTAGTCGCGACCGAGAACAATTGAACAAGCCCAGGGGAAAAGACATGTGGTAGGTGCAGTGTCAAAAAATGCTTAGGTCATGGCCATAGGACAACATTCCTAAGTACACTCTCAATGAAGCAAAGAAGAGGTAATTGTGTGTGAATAATAGTCGTGGACCCCCTCAGAGAAGTACTAGGGCACAAGTCAAATTAGCACTAGTCCCGGCCTGCTACAAGAAGGTTAATTTCTATGCACTGAACATTGACATAGAACTTGGAACACTATTCCATTTTTTAGTTTAAACATTTTTCTCATTTTTAGCCAAATGCAAGTAACGATGGTTTGCTTTGGAGGGACAAATCAGATGAGTACAAGCCCTAGAGTAGTGACAAGAAGCTAAAATGTATGTAGTTATCTCATATCATGTACCGAGCCACTCCATTTTCGTATTGTATTAAGTCAAGATGGAGAAGGATCAAGTAATACTATGACAACTCCAAGGAAGAGGCTAGGTCTGAACAAAAAACTCGCTCCAAAGAAACCCAAGAAGATCTATGTGTGAATGCTCCTATAACAATGTTATGGGACTTTTGTTATGCCTAGCCATCAGAATTATTTTTCTAAATGTGACCTGTACTCTTTAAATTGCCAGCATGGTTGTATTGTTGACTTGAAACTATATTGACTAAAATGTATGGCTGGTTCTATTGTGTGTGCTGAAATTATATCATAATTTATACACTGTTTACATTGATTTATGACTAAATATGTTAGATTACTGTAAAATTTATGTCTCGGGGGACTATGGGAACTATTAGTGGGGCCCATTAGGGAAGATGTCAGCGAGAAAGTGAGCTAACCGAGGGTAACAAGGGTAGGACCATCATTTTCCATAGTCTAAACAATGTAAAAGATGCAGCTGGAAATAAAAAATGGGACAAATCCTTTGTAATCTCTCATACTGAAACAATTTACATGCATAGGTTAAATATTGAAAGGTTTGCGGATGTCAAATACTGAGTGTCTTAGAGCAAGAATAATAACCCAGCCAGCAGTAGGCTGCTAGCCGGCGTCATACAAATGCCACATCACTAACAACCTTAGCTAATAGCCTACCGTATAATAAGCTAACTGTAAGAGCTGGCTGTAGGAATTTATTATTTGCATGTGTGCTAATCTATTATTGGCAAACGCCTGCTTCTCGCCTTGCATGCTGGCTGAGAGCCAAGCTTTTTTCTCATGGTTTGTGCTTGGGAGAAGGGAAGCGCGGGCTGCACGGTCTCTCTCCTAACGTGGCACTTTATTTGCTGAGATGGATTTCTCTTTGCCGGCTAAGCTTTATAATACTTGCTCTTATGAACTCAGGTTAAGTGTCGAAGTTTCTCGAAAAAAAGCAGCCCAAACAGCCCAACAAATAAGAGATTAGGCCAAGGGTGAGCGGGAGAGTTTGCTCAGCTCGGCTACCAGGGGCATGTTTGATTTCTTGGCCTCGACGAGCCTGGTCCATGAGCCAGGCCGTGGCCGCCAGAGCCGGGCTCCACCCATACAATCCTGTTTTTTGATTTTTTTTCTCTCTGGAGACAGGCTCAGTGCATATTTGTGTTTGATATGGTACAAGAGAGGATAGGGTGACCTTGCAATTGGCGATCGGTGTTCTTACCACCCCTCCCCCCTCTTTGGCATTTCATCAAACACTCGGTGGCGAGGGGCGCTCGTCACGAGCAGAGCGGGCGGAAGGAGCGCGCTCATGGCTAGCCTCCGCCCGCTGGACGTCGTCGCTACCACGACGGCCTCCTACGGCGCATGCACGTGTAGGCGGTGGAGAGCTGGGAGGTGTCGTAGCACATGTAGAGGAACACACGGGAGGCGTGCATGGCGGCGTGGGCCCTAGTGTGCCGGCCGACGCCGACGGCCGTGGCGGGGGCACGAGAAACGCGAGGAGGCCGGTGCGCGCATTGGAGAGACGTGGTCCAACGACATCGGGGCCGGCCGGCGCACTAGTGGCGGCGGATCACGATACTTACGCGGCCGGCGGATCCCGGCTCCCGCTCAACCTCGCCACAAAGGGGAGGCTCGTCGGCCGACGACGAGCCATGGGAGGGAGGCACTCGCACCGGTGCCTGGGGAGGGACGGCCTCGGCGGCCGCATTCACGAAGGGGAGGAGCTAGGAGAGGGGACGAGCTCCACTGCGGGCCCGACGTGCGTCCACCGGGCGCGAGCCACCCATGGCCGGCGTCTCCCGCCGCCCGCGACGATGGCATGAGAGACGAGGCACCGCCTTGAGTTGGAGGGAAGAGGTAGGTGAGTGGGAGGTAACCAAAGACGAGCCCCCCCGCGCCGGAACGAGCCCGGCTCTAGAGAAACGCAATGGGAGCGTGCGGCCGAGCCAAGAGAGGGAAGGCTTTTTGCATCCACGAGGGACAGGCCCGGGAACAGTAAAACGAAATCAAACACGATTCTCTGGCTCCCACGGGCTCGGGCACAAAATTTTGGCCCATATCAAACACGCCCTAGTTGGCAAGCACCACTGGGCGATTTCCATACCCGTGAGGGGAGCAGCCGCCCCCGCCGCGCCCGGGCGAACACCTCGAAGATCGGCCAGTATCCCGGCCCAGTGCAGACACACGGCCAGTGAAATCTCTATGTTTGGTTTTGGAAATTGATGACATACTTGTGGTACTAATCCTTTGCTCTAAGTGTTGACTTATGAGATAGGATTAGATGGATGACTTGGAGCATGATGATCATGAACATGGACGATGATGATGGACATGGTGGATCGTCAAGCTCGATGATCGGCTTGAGAGGAACCCGGGAGATCAAGGCAAAGGTATACTTGATAGGGTTTTCCTTTCGATGATCAAAACACGATAGGGCGTGTGATCACATTATAGGATAGATAGCCGACTATCAAGAGGGGATGCCGCGACAATCCTTTGGTGAAGTGCTTCTAGGTCCAATTGACTTGCATATGCATTTAGGATTGAGAGCACTAACTTTGTTCTTGTCTAACCGATCGCGACATGCTAACACTCGTGCTCACGGGACACATTTCGATGTGTTGGCAACTTGAGACAAGAAGCTTAAACTTAGAAATTTGGAAAGACGACGCCGAACGATGAAGAGGAGTTTCGCGAATCGCGGCCGACGACGGGAGCTGCGCTGGCGGCGCCCAGCGCAGCGCAAAAACTCAAATCGCGCGGCGACGCGCCCGGCGGAGCGCTGGCGCGGTCAAAACTAGTTCAGCGCGTCGGCCTGGCGGATTCGATAACGCGACGCCAACGGCTTTGACGTGGCGCTGGCGCATCCGGCGCGCCGTCGACGTCGGTCGATAAGCATGTCGGGGGTGGCCCCGCGGACGCAGCCTTCGGCGCGTCGTGGCAAAGTCTGGCTTTTGCACATTCTTGGGCGCTGGCGCGTCCGGCGCGCAGTATGATCCGGGGCGCCCCCATGAGGGCGACGAGGAGGCGATTTTGGACCAATGGCTAGTTTTCGACTTCGGGTCTATATATACTAGTTTGGCCGGTTCATTTGTCTCTCTCTTGCACATTTGAACACTCCTACATACTTGTGAGCTTGTGAGACTCCCCTCCACTCATCTCTTCACTCTAACTTTGAATCTTGAGTGAGATTGAGAGATAGAAGTGCATTGCTTGATTGTCTTGCATTTAGAGGCACTTCATCCTTGGAGAAGCCGCGGGATCTTGTTTCTCTTGGGAATTTGCTTGGTTCCCTAGCGGCTTGGAGCTAGAGGCGGTGTTGAGCTCGATTGGAGCTTGTTCGAGGCCACACCGGTGGTTTGTGAGGGGTCATTCCTTACCCCGCGTGAGATTCGCGAAAGGAGCACTAGTGGATTGCTCGTGGCTTGTTGGACCCTCTCTTGTGATCGGTTTTGCTTGAGCTCCCATGGGGGATTTGGCACCGCCATTAAGCTTAGCAACCGGCCAAGTGAGTGTGTCGCCACAACGAGGACTAGCGTCTTAGGGCAAGCACGTGAACCTCGGTAAAAATCATCGTGTCAATCTTGTTCTTGCTCGTTGGAGATTTCATATTGATCACGGTGATTGGCAACAACCTCTACACTCCGCGGTGGTATTGTTTTCTTGCCTCTTTGCATTACCTTTCTAGTATTCTTGTGTAGCTTTGAGAGGTTGCTTAGTTGGTTAGTATTGTTTAGCTCCTAGTGGTAAAACTAGTTAGTATTCTTGATCACTTAGGAGTAAACTAGCGACTTAGCCCTTGTGTGGACTTAGAGATATTAGAATCATCTTTCTTGTCTCGTGGCTTGCATAGATAGCTTGAAGCATCGCATTAATAGCTACGCCGTCTTATTTACTAACACCTTGCTTAGTGTTGTTTGTAGAATTTTTAATAGGCTATTCACCCCCCTCCTCTAGCCATTAGGACCTTTCAAGTGGTATCGGAGCTAGGCAATCGATTATTTGAGGCTTCATGAAGAAGGCACCACCTTCGCTGGCACCAATTTTGGGCATTGAGGTTGAAGATGATCACACACCTCAAGCAAATCAATCGAGAAGTGTGGATTGTGACCGAGAAGAAGTTTGAGGTGGTGAACCAAGAGCAACCAACAACGGCCGAAGAGAAGAAATTGTATGCAAATGATATGGCCGTGAGTGCTTTTCATGAGGCATTCAACGATAGAGTGTTTGAGCAAGTCAAGTCACTCAAGACGCCCATGACATTTGGAAAAAGCTAGAAGAGTGCTATGAGGGCACCGGAGGCGTCAAGCAAGCAAAGGCCTACATCAAGCTTGAGCAATTCAATAGCTTCAAGATGGAAGAAGATGAAAGTGTGCCGGAGATGTTTCACCGCATGCAAGTGTTGGTGAATGACCTAAATGCACTTGGTGAAGACATCAAGGACAAGACCTTCAACATGAAGTTCTTGAGGTGCTTACCAGAGAGATTTGGGATGCTCACCACGGTGCTAGTGAAGACCAATTTGAATGATTTGACACCCAAGCAATTGCTTGATGAGGTGATGACCGATGACTCCTATAGAGATGACAAGAAGAAGCAAGAGCTCATCAACAAGGGAAACAAGAAGGCTAAGGATGAGGACAAGAAAGATGACAAGAAAGGCTTGGCACTCAAGGCTAGCTCCTCATCCAAGGGCAAGAAGAAGAAAGAAGAGTCAAGTGATGATGAAGAAGATGGCACTTCTACAAGTGGAAGTGAAGTTGATGAACAAATGACTCTCTTTGTGAGAAGATTGGGCAAGTATGTGAAGAAGACATACATCAACAACAAGAAGAAGAAGCAATCTTCGAAGAGGAAGGATGGCAAGAATGAAGGCAACATGACGTGCTTTCGATGCCATGATGATTGCCATCTCATTGCCGAATGCCCATATGAGAGTGATGATGAGAAGGGCATCAAGAAGTCAAGAAAGAAGAATGATGCAAAGAATGAGAAGAAGGACAAGCCCAAGAAGAAGAATGAGTCACATGTGGCTACTTGGGATAGTGATGGCTCATCCTCTTCAAGTGATGAAGAAGAGGACAAGAAGAACAAGAAGAAGGGACAAGCTCACTTGGCTATGCATGACAAGATCTCCCTCTTCGACACTCCTTCTTCATGCTTCATGGCTAAGGCCACTAAGGTACAATCTATCACTAAAGATGATGATGATAATAGTGATAGTGATAGTGATGATGAGGAGCCAACTCACACTAGGGAGGAGTTGCAATCTATGCTTGATGAATGCATTACCATGTTCAAGCAAAGTAGGAAGGAATGCAAGGGCTTGCGTAAGGAAACAAAGAGCCTTAAGCAAGAACTTGATGAGCTTCGGTATCTTATGAGAGTCCTAGAGGTAGACCATAAGAAGCTTGAGAAATCTCATTCTAAGTTAGAGAAAGCTCATTCCTCTCTACTTGAAGAGCACAAGTTGTGCTTAGTTGAGGACAAGGTTGATACATGTAATGCAAGCATCATGTGTGATATCCTAGTTGATGAATCAACCCCTACATGTGTAGCCTCCACTAGCACTATCACTAGCATATCCATCTCTAGTGAAGACAATGACAACCCTATGCTTATCCGTGAGAATGCTTGTTTAAACAGGGAAGTAAAGGAGCTCAATCACACCTTAGCTAAGGCTTATGGCGGTGAGGACCGCTTGCTTATGTGCTTGGGTAGCCAAAGGGCATCCTTATATAAGGAGGGCTTAGGCTATATCTCCAAGAAAGGCAAGGCCGCACTTGTTACTCACAAGACACGTTTTGTGAAGAACAATGGTAGCTATTGCAAAGCTTGCAAGCAAGTTGGTCATCTAGAGCACAAGTGCATGAACAAGAAAACCAATGTCACTTCCATTAAGCTTGATCATTCATATATGCTTGTGAAGAAGGACAATGGTGTTCGTGCTAGGTACATTGGTACATCATGGATGGGCTCAAGGAAGAAAGCCATTTGGGTACCAAAGGCCTTGGTGACTAACCTTTAAGGACCCAAGAAAGTTTGGGTACCTAAGAAGAATTGATCTCTTTTGTAGGTCAATTACCGGCTTTGGAGGAGAGCATTGGATAATGGATAGTGGGTGCACTTAACACATGACCGGGGATTCTCATATGTTCAAGTCTATTAGCATCAAGGGCATTGATGAATATGAATCTATCACATTTGACAATGACAAGAAAGGCAATGTGTTGGGGCTTGGCAAGATTGCAATTACACAAGAGAAGAGTCTATCCAAAGTGTTGCTAGTTGACAATCTTGATTACAATCTATTGTCGGTCTCTCAACTTTGTGATCTTGGCTACAAATGCATATTCATAAGCCAAGAAGTTGAAGTGGTTAGTGGTGATGGTGCCAACACGATCAAGGGGGATTTAGATATGGTGATCTCTATCTAGTGGACTTCAACTCAAAAGAAGCCAAATTGACAACATGTCTACTCTCAAAGGCTAGCAAGGGTTGGTTGTGGCATAGAAGGCTTGGTCATGTTGGGATGAAGCAATTGAACAAGTTAGTGAAGCATGACTTGGTTAGAGGCTTGAGTGATGTCAAGTTTGAGAAGAACAAACCTTGTGGGGCATGTCAAGCCGGGAAGTAACATGGCAATGCACATCCATCCAAGAGCACAATGAGTACAAGCAAGGCATTTGAGTTGTTGCACATGAACTTGTTTGGGCCAACAACATACACTAGCATTGGTGGCAACAAGTATGGTTTTGTCATAGTTGATGACTACACTAGATACACATGGGTGTTCTTTTTGCATGACAAGAGTGATGTGTTTGAGCTATTCAAGACCTTTGTCAAGAGAGTGCAAAATGAGTTTGAAACATCCATCAAGAAGATTAGAAGTGACAATGGGAGTGAATTCAAGAATACAAGAATTGAAGAGTTGTGTGATGAGCTTGGAATTGGAAATCAATTCTCACCAACCTACACTCCTCAATCAAATGGTGTAGTTGAAAGAAAGAATAGAACCTTGATTTAAATGGCAAGATCAATGCTTAGTGAGTACAATGTTAGCCATTCCTTTTGGGCTGAAGCAATCAACACGGCTTGCTATTGTAGCAACCGGTCTCTATTGCCATGGAATGCTTGGCAAGACACCATATGAGTTGTTGAATGGAAGGAAGCCCAAAATTGGTTACTTTAGAGTCTTTGGATGCAAATGTTACATTCTCAAGAAAGGCACAAGATTGGGCAAATTTGACAAGAAGTGTGATGAAGGGTTCCTAGTTGGATATTCAACCACAAGCAAAGCATATAGAGTATGGAACTTGGGTAGTGGTCAACTAGAAGAGGTTCATGATGTTGAATTTGATGAAACCCAAGGCTCTCAAAGTGAAGTTGAAAATCATGATGATGTGAGTGGTTCCAACTTGGAGAATGCAATGAGAAACATGGATGTTGGTGACATTCGGCCTAGGCAAGTTGAGGATGATGATGATACTCCTATGCCTATCACTACGGTTGAGATTGATGCAAATGAAGCTAGCACTAGTGGTTCTCAAAATGAAGATCAAGAGCAACAAGCTAGTCCATCTACTCATCCTAGTCATCAAGTGCAAGTGATGCAACCATCTAACATTGCAAGAGATCATCCACTTGATCAAATTGTCGGTAACATCAATAGTGGAGTGATTACTAGAGGAAGATTGGCATCCTTTTGTGCTCACCATGCCTTTGTATCTCAAGAAGAACCAAAGAATGTTGAGAAGGCATTAGAAAAGGAAGATTGGATCAATGCAATGCATGAAGAATTGAACAATTTCAAGAGAAATGATGTTTGGGAATTGGTGGAAAGGCCAAAGGACTACAATGTGATAGAAACCAAGTGGGTCTTCAAGAACAAGCAAGATCAAGATGGAATTGTGGTTAGAAACAAGGCAAGGCTTGTAGCTCAAGGGTACACACAAGTAGAGGGTCTTGACTTTGGAGAGACCTATGCACCGGTTGCTAGACTTGAAGCAATTAGAATCTTGCTTGCCTATGCATGTGCTCATGATATCAAGCTCTATCAAATGGATGTGAAGAGTGCATTCTTGAATGGCTTCATCAATGAGTTGGTATATGTTGAACAACCACCGGGCTTTGAAGATGAAAAGTATCCCAACCATGTATACAAGTTGAAGAAGGCACTGTATGGATTAAAACAAGCACCTAGAGCATGGTATGAGAGGTTGAGAGATTTTCTCCTCTCTAAAGGGTTCAAGATGGGCAAGGTGGACACCACTCTCTTCACCAAGAAAATTGGGAATGACTTGTTTGTGTTGCAAATCTATGTTGATGACATTATCTTTGGGTAAACCAACCGAGAGTTTTGTGAAGAGTTTGCAAAGATGATGGCCAATGAGTTTCAATGCTTAGAGAACTCACATTCTTTCTTGGACTTTAAATCAAGCAATTGAAGAATGACACATTTGTTAGTCAAGGCAAGTACATCAAGGACATGATCAAGAAGTTTGATCTACAAGATGCCAAGTCAATGTCCACACCAATGGCAACCAATGAAAGCTTAGACCCCGACCCTAGTGGCAACATGGTTGAACAAAGAAGTATCGGTCCATGATTGGTAGTTTGCTCTATGCAACCGCATCAAGACCAGGACATTGCATTTAGTGTGGGCATGTGTGCTAGATATCAATCCGATCCTAGAGAGAGTCACCTCAAGGCAACAAAGAGAATTTTGAGGTACTTGAAGGGCACACAAGATGTTGGACTATGGTATCCAAAGGGATCCAAGTTTGAGCTAATTGGATATTCGGATTCCGATTATGGAGGATGCAAGATAAATAGAATGAGCACAAGTGGCACATGTCAATTCCTTGGAAGGTCACTAGTGTCATGGTCTTCAAAGAAGCAAAATAGTGTTGCTCTCTCTCACCGCCGGCCGAATACATTAGTGCGGGAAGTTGTTGCACTCAATTGCTTTGGATGAGGTCAACATTGAAGGATTTTGGATTCAAATTTGACAAGGTTCCATTGTTTTGTGACAATGAAAGTGCTAGAAAGATGACTCAAAATCCGGTTCAACATCCAAGAACAAAGCACATTGATATAAGGCACCACTTCATAAGAGATCATCAACAAAAGGGTGACATTTGTATCATGGGCATTGGCACCGAAGATCAACTAGTCGACATATTCAGCAAGCCACTTGATGAGAAAAGATTTTGCATGCTAAAGGGATAATTGAACATTATTGATTTCTCCAACTTGAGTTGATGCACCCCACTTATATGACATGCCTCTCCTCGACAAACCCAAGGTAAAGTTGTTTGTCATGGCATTCATATATAGCTAAGGACTTGTTAGTGCATCTAGACATCATGCATGTTAATAGGCTCATTCATGGAAAATCAAATGTTTTCAATGTATGTGTGGCACCACTATTGCTTTGAATGGTTTTATGAACTAGCGGTGGCATATGACATGTTTATGTGCTTGCAATCCTAGTGTCAATTCTGGAAAATGCGCTCATGATGTGTATTCTAACATGGTGCAAGATAACCCTTATGCATATGAGGTGTGAAAAAGCTTGTCCTTGGTTCAAACTTGAATACATGTTAAGGCAAGTAATCTAGATGAGACCACATGTGATACTTTGATTGACTTGATTTCTCTCATTTATACCTTTTTGGTGATTGTTGACAAAGGGGGAGAAATAAGTCACAAAGATGTTGTAAAGGATCACACAAATAGGGGGAGCAAGCTCATAGACTATTTGTGCATTTGTATGTGCATGATCATAATGAAATGTTGCATTGTGCAATGTAAATTCAATATACATGATTGCTTGGTGTATGCTAATTTTTGAAAATTGATTCTTGTATTGATCAACTAGCATGCATAGGATGTTTCTAGACATTGCTCACATTTAAGCCTATAATGTTGATCTCATGGGGTATGTTGAGTTTTGATAAATGTCTAGTTACATTGATGCTAAGGACTCCGATGGTTTCACGCTTCAAAGGTCCGAATTCTAGAACCTTAGCATCTCTTTTGGTATTAGTATCTCTCCCCAAGATTTCTATCCATACATATGTGCCAAATTGATCCAAACACAAGGAAGCACATATGTAGGGGAGCTACTACTATCAAACCGAACCTTGAAATGTTTGTCCAAACTATGATTCATGATCAAATTGCTACGAGACAAGCAATTAAAGTTCAATTGAATTTTATTTCATATCTTTGTGATTTTGGTTGTCATCAATTACCAAAAAGGGGAGATTGAAATCTCTATGTTTGGTTTTGGAAATTGATGACACACTTTGTGGGACTAATCCTTTGCTCTAAGTGTTGACTTATGAGATAGGATTAGATGGATGACTTGGAGCATGATGATCATGAACATGGACGATGATGATGGACATGGTCGATCATCAACCTCGATGATCGGCTTGAGAGGAAGAGGAGATCAAGGCAAAAGGTATACTTGATAGGGTTTTTCCTTTTCGGTGATCAAGACACGATACTGCGTGTGATCACATTATAGGATAGATAGCCGACTATCAAGAGGGGATGCCGCGACAATCCTTTGGTGAAGTGCTTCTAGGTCCAATTGACTTGCATATGCATTTAGGATTGAGAGCACTAACTTTGTTCTTGTCTAACCGATCGCGACATGCTAACACTCGGTGCTCACGGGACACATTTCAAAGTGTTGGCAACTTGAGACAAGAAGCTTAAACTTGGAAAGATGGAAAGACGACGCCGCAACAATGAAGAGGAGTTTTTGCAATCGCGGCCGGGCAGGCGGCGGCGCGGCGCGCCAGCGGTGCAAAACTCAAATCGGCACGAGCGACGCGTCCGGCGAGGAGCGCTGGACGTGGTCAAACCAGCCAGGCGCCCCGGCCACAGATAACCGATTCCGACAACGCGACGCCATGGCCGCCGACGCGTCCGGCCAGCGCGTCAGACGTGGTCCAAAGCGCATGTCGGGAGGCCCGGCGCCGGATGCAAGCGCTGGCGCGTCCGGCGTCAGCGCGGCGCTCGCTGCATTTGCGCGGGCGCCTAGCGCGTCCGGCGCAGCATCCGGGCGCGCGCCCGGCGCAGCGATGAGGAGGCGTTTTGGACCAACGGCTAGTTTTCGACTTGGGGTCTATATATACTAGTTTGGCCGGTTCATTTGTCTCTCTCTTGCACATTTGAACACTCCTACACACTTGTGAGCTTGTGAGACTTCCCTCCACTCATCTCTTCACTCGAACTTCGAATCTTGAGTGAGATTGAGAGAGATAGAAGTGCATTGCTTGATTGTCTTGCATTTAGAGGCACTTCATCCTTGGAGAAGCCCCGCGGGGATCTTGTTTCTCTTGGGAATTTGCTTGGTTCCCTAGCGGCTTGGAGCAAGAGGCGGTGTTGAGCTCGATTGAGCTTGTTCGAGGCCACACCGGTGGTTTGTGAGGGGTCGTTCCTTACCCCGCGGGAGATTCGCGAAAGGAGCACTAGTGGATTGCTCGTGGCTTCTTGGACCCTCTCTTGTGATTGGTTTGCTTGAGCTCCCATCGGGATTTGGCACCCGCCATTAAGCTTAGCAACCGATCAAGTGAGTGTGTCGCCACAACGAGAACTAGCGTGCCAGCAAGCACGTGAACCTCGGTAAAAATCATCGTGTCAATCTTGTTCTTGCTCGTTGGAGATTTCATATTGATCACGGCGATTGGTAACAACCTCTACACTCCGCGGTGGTATTGTATTCTAGCCTCTTTGCATTACCTTTCTAGTATTCTTGTGTAGCTTTGATAGGTTGCTTAGTCGGTTAGTATTGTTTAGCTCCTAGTGGTAAAACTAGTTAGTATTTTTGATCACTTAGGAGTAAACTAGCGACTTAGCCCTTGTGTGGACTTAGAGATATTAGAATCATCTTTTTTCTTGTCTTGTGGCTTGCATAGATAGCTTGAAGCATCGCATTAATTGCTCGCCGTCTTATTTACTAACAGACCTTTGGTTAGTGTTGTTTGTAGAATTTTTAATAGGCTATTCAACCGCCCCCCCTCCTAGCCATTAGGACCTTTCGGCCCAGGAGATCCCAATCGCCATTGCCTATCAATACATCCAGCTTGGCTTGTTCAGGGAAGAACGGTCGAAAATTCTTTGTCCAAAAATTCAAACAAGCAATCAATGTATTTCGAGTCCAAAACTTTTAAGATTGATTCTAGGGTATATTAAATGATATCCCTCAAAGAATCGAGATCCACAAACACCTAAAACTCCGTGATTTAAGAATCCATCAAATAAAATGAGCTCATATTTTCTTGGGTATATTAAATGATATCACCTAAAACTATTAATATTGATTCTTGGGTATATTAAATGATATCCCCAAAGAATCAAGATCCTAAACACCTCGAGGCTTTCACATATTTTCTTCCTACAAAAAGTGGAGAATCGCGCTCTGTCATGACTCATGAATGCTCGATTCGGTTGGCGAAAATGATCATTCGTCGCCCCTCGTCGTCGGTCATGCTCTCGCCTATGGGGGCGCGGTACGCGGTCGACGGGCGGGCGCCGACGAAACCTTTCCAGTGGTGGTGCCAGCTTGTCGTCGATAATACCGCCGTTGAGGGAATCACCACCACAGCGAGACTACGCCAAGCTGCGTCGACCCGTTGGCGTTCGAGCCACGTTTGGCTCTGAGCCTCCCGCTCGGGGGACCCAATGCTTGATGAGACCGTGGCATGGAGCGCGTGCCGCGCCTCTTTGCGGGACATCCGCTCTCTAGCACCCAAAAAGCCGACCGGTGGGCTGATCTTGTGGCGGCGGAATTTGCGACCTCGGCCCGTCGTCGCCCGACGTTCGAGAAGGCCCCATCAATGCGAGGAGGAGCCTCCAATGCTTGATGAGCTTCGGCCCCGACGCCGACCGGTGGGCGTGCATGGTGGATGCAGAGTACACGGGACAACACCGCTGCCCGCCGCCGTTAACTCACCGGAATTTGATTCTCCGGGCGTGGACACCGTGGGGTCACCTAGGGTGCACGCCGGCGTGCCCTAACGCCGCTTCCATCCAAGATTTCGTCGACCGCCGCCCTACCACTTGACCAGCCCGTCCTTGGTGGCAGGCCCCCTACGATCGCCCAAAATCAGCGATGAAGAGTGGACCTTAAGATGCAGCACCCCGCCTAGCTGCGAAAAAGGGGCATCGTGATCCACACCCGAGCGACAGCGCGGAAGGTTTTGCTCGGCAGCTCGAGGCTGCCAGGTTAACACGACGTCGGACACACCGGACCGAGCTAGCTGGCGAGCAAGTTCCAGAAATACTTTGGCGACGATGGGTCGCCCGGCAAGCGGCAACATATGCGCGAGCTCTTCCCCATGATGCGGCCTTAGACGAGGGCGGCTCATGGGGGCATTCCTTGTCTATAGCCGTAGCCAGTTGTTTCTCCTCTAGTCGCGCAATAGTTTACCTTTTAAGTACAACCGTATCGCTACACCGTTAAAGGCGGCGATTATTGTCTCTGTGTTCATGTGCGTTGTGGCCAATTGTTTTGGCTAAAGCATGTGTCTGTAAAACTCTAATTTCCCTTAATGCAATACGTATCACCGTGCACGCTTTGAACAAAAAAGAAATGATCATCGAAGCCCATGAATTCATCCAATCAAAACGACCTAAAAAACACCGGGGAATAAAAATGGCAACAACATCCCCAATGCATGCATCACGCTAAGAACAAAAATGGTCAGATGGGTTGAAACATTGTTGCTATTTACCATATGTTCTTAATCTCAAGATATCCTTCACTTGAAAAGAAGAGCACATATGTTGATACTCGACTTGGGGCTCGAGGCGGGTTTAATTTAGAATTGGTTTTGTCATGATCGAATTGGGCCAGCCGAGAGTGGCTAGTTGGGCCAAATGCGGCGGCCATCGCCCAGAGGGGGGGGCGCCGCGTAGGGGGAAGCCGGTCCCCCGCCGCCGCCGCTTTCCCTCTTCGCACGACCGAGTTTGCTTCGCCTTCAAGTTAGGATTATCTTAGGTAATTTTTGGTGTGCAAGGGGCTATCTCATCTATAAGAGAGACCCTTATTAGGAAATAAATAAAATAGGAAATTGCTTGTAAAAGGTATTCCAATCGTATAAAAACCTTATAGAGATTGCTTAGATTACAAGTCCCACTAAGCGGGGCTATATAAGCAAGAGGCATGTAATCTCTAGGGGACAAGCAAAGAAATAAAAATATATCTCCACTTGGGGTCTCGAGCCGCCGCCGCCTCCCGCGCTCACGCCACAAGCCGATGCGCGCCTCGCTGCCGCCGCGCCTCTCCACGGCCGACGCGGCCGCGTCCGCCCTCGCCGCCGCCACCATCGCCGCCCCATCTTCCTCCCTCTCCCCAACTCTCCCAATCTACGTGTCAATTCGCCCAATCTAGCTAGAATCGGCAGCTTTTCCACTAGGATCCGCCCAACGAAGTCTTCGGGGAGGCGCCTATAGGTTTATAGCACAAAGAATGAGAGTCTAATTGGCCTCCTCGTCCCTGCTGGTCGGCCGCCGGTTGGGGGACCTCCCTCCACTATGTGTTTCGCCTGTGTGGCCTCAAGTGTTCTAGCCAATGGTGGATCCTAGAGAAAATTTGGTTGGAGGCCCACTAATGATGATCTTCGGATTAAACTTATATTTCTCACTATGTGAGGGACTTGGGGCACCAATGTCACAAACCGCGACGGAGGGGCGGCGGCGACGTGGCACCGGCTGGCGCCCTAGGCACGCGTGTCGGTGGGGCGGGGGGCGGGGCGACGTAGCAAGCGCGTCGCGACTATGGTTAGGGAGATAGAGAGAGCCTGAAGACAGAAGCTGTTGGGTGTTACCCCCTTTTTTTCTAATTGATTCCAACTGATTACATGTCCCTTGTATTTATAGTCCGGGGAAGACTTGCATCTAAAGAAATCCCTGATTTTATTTCCTGATTTATTTCTATTTTTATTCCCCTGAATATCTATTATTTAATGATGAAGCGATGGATCTATGATGGCCGGCGGCAAAGAGCTCGGAGTAGCATGGATGGTAGAGGTAGAAGATCCATGTTGGTTGTGATGGACTTGCTTGATGACTTTGGAGGGGTGTGATGTCCTAATCTGCGAATGTGTTGGACGCCGTTGAAGTTCATGGAGACGGCATTGTCCATGACGTCGAGGTCGGTGACATCGATGTCGACGCCGGTTGGCGTCATTGTGTTGCTCATGATGGTAATGGCGTTGGCACTCCCTGGTGTTCCCAGTGTGTCAGAGATGATGTTGTTGGTGACTGATGAACTTATCTATGCTATTGTCGTAGCCATGAGACATTGGCCTAGTTGGGTAGGCTTTTCGTCGAGAAGCTAGTGGACGTTAGTTGTAGCCTCTTGATCTCGATCTGATCTGGACCACCATAGCGGGTGCGTCCCTGGGGTGGGCGAGCCTGTTGTTTGGCAAAGTGTCGGTGATCGTAGGGGGATGACGTCGGCGGCGCTCGTGGGAGCACCGTTGTCGTCGGTGGCGCCCATGGTAGGCGTGGCGCCGAGGAGGTCATCATTGAGGAGGTAGTAGTTGTTGTTCGGAGGAGGGCGAGCTTCGCCGTTGTGCTTCATGTAGGATGGCGTTGTGCTAGACCGAGATGTTGGATCCATACCTCCTGCCGATGTAGTCGAAAATCGCAGCCTTGTCGAGTCGTCCTCGGATTTGAGCGCCGCGGAGTGGCTCCATGATCATCTCACGGAGGACTACAGCGGAGTGGCCATCTGATCTTCACGGCGGTGGTGGTGGGTGGATCGTAGTGGCCTCCGGGATACCAGGTATCCTGGTGGCCGTGATAAGAGGGGCGGCGGCGACCGGCGGCGCCATGGCGGGCAGCACGGCGGCATTGGGGCGGCGGGGCACGGCTGGCGGCACGGCGCCCTAGGGCGCGTGTGCTGGGAGCAGTGGCGGCGGTGTACGATGTAGCAAGCGGCGACGGCTAGGGTTAGGGGAGAGAGAGCCCGAAGATAGAAGTTGTTGGGTGTTACCCCTTTATTTCTTTGATTGATTCCAACCGATTACAAGTCCCTTGTATTTATAGTCCGGGAAGACTTGCATCTAAAGAAATCTCTAATTTTATTTTCTATTTTATTTCCTAAATATATATTACTTAATGACGAGGCGATGGGATTGACGGCGGGGCTGCTGCCCCCTGGCGGCTGCCGATGCGCTCATACCCCCCCCATGCCCCGTTGGGCTTACAACCAATGATGAAAAATAGTCTAAGAACATTAATAACAACTTTTCGATTGGCGGTATGTGCTGTCACAATCAGTCGGAATCAGCCATCAATAAAACAACCTCAATATATCACACACATAACATCTAGCTAAGTACTCCTCGTACTTTAAAAACTTGACGTTTTGGAAAAGGTTTGAGTCAAACATTGGGAATATAAATCATCAATAACTTTTAAGTTGTTGAGTTTACAAATGTGAAAACTATATAACTTGATTTGTTTCGAAAAATACTTTCATAAAAGTTTTTCATAAATATTTTTAGAATAACAAGAGGTCAAAGTTATGTTTAGAAGACCGTGTTATTGTCCTAAACGTCAAGTTTTATGAGTACGGAGGGAGTACTAGCCACCATCGTATTCCTCAAAATGAATTTCCACAAGTGGTTTTGTAAGCCCGTCTCTACAAAGGCCACGTATTTATCATCGTTGAATTAAAAGGTTTGCAAGGATTATATATTGTCATGTAGGAACGCAAGAAATTGAGCTGGGTAGAAATTGTATGATGGCATCATGGGAAAGAAATTTGAGGGAAACTTGTGCTTTATAGTATTGATAGATGATAGATACATATTGCTATTACATGTTTTCATTCGCAGGTTTTGCTCACAATATCTTTGGGACGATCCGTACTATATTCATGTTTCAAACCCCCAGGGAAGGGGGCCATGCATGCATGTTCCTCAGTCTCCTACCTCTTCTTAAGCTTCATCTTGAGCCCGTTCTTCATTTGCAGAATACACGACAGCTTGGGCTGGATGCGCTGCCCTTCCAACAGCTCCAAATCGTAGTTCCATATGACCGCGGCAACTATTGTCTTCATCTGCGTGATTGCTATGTCCTTGCCAAGGCACATCCTCGGCCCTGAGTTAAAAGCCATGAATTTGTGAGATGGCACATACCGCAGCTTCCCGCCATCTTCAGAGAGCCACCTCTCGGGCCTGTACTCGTGGCAATCCTTGCCCCACAGGGCTTCCATTCTGCCCATGGAATAGATGGCGATCAGGATAGTTTCGCCGGGGCACAACCGGTGGCCGCTTGGGGGAGAACATCATCGGCAACCACCACCTTGCGCTCGAACGGGCCAGGTGGGTACAGCCTGAGGGACTCGAACAAGGCTGCCTGAAGGTAGACTAGGTCTTTAGTCTCCTCCGACTCAAAGAACACCATGTCGTTGCTTGCGGCAGCGGAGGCCTTGACAGATGCAAGGTGAGCCAGTTCCTCGCGGATGACGGATACGACGTGGGGATTCTTGGCGAGGTTGTAGAAAACCCACGGTAGTGTTGTGCCGACGGTGTCCCGGCCAGCGATCATGTAGTTGACGAGTATCCTACTCAACAGGGCCTTGTCGCTGCTGTACGCCGGGTCATCAGAAAGAATGTCCACGGCGGCCAGCTCGTCACGACCGGGGCACCTGGCTTTCGTCTTCTCCAGCATCTCCGTGATGAAGCCATGCAGCAGTGCGTGCGCCACGGCCAGCTTCTCTCTGGGCCAAGGTTCAGCTGCCTCATCAGCTTCCAGCAGGAGGCCGGCACAGTGTGCCGCAAAAGGCCAACCTCCATGACTGTGTCCATGGCGGCCGCGACATGCATCGACGGCATGTCGGTAGACAGGCAACCAGGGTCCACTCCGAAGATCGGAGTGGCAGTGAGGTCGAATACGAGCCTCGTCGTCAGGTCCTGCATGTCGAACGGGGTCCCGGTACTCTCCATGCGGGCTAAGAACGGGAGCAAGCCATCCACCACCTTGTCGCGGCAGCAACGGGACATGAGCTCAAGTACCCGAGGGTTGCTCAGGACGCTCTGGAACATGCCCCGCTGCTGGCGGCAGGCCTCGCCGTCGACGGTGAAGATGCTGCCGCTCACGATGTCGAAGATCTCGGCGAGCTCCTCGCCCTTGGGGTAGTTCGCGTGGTTGGAGGTGAAGATGTGCCGGACATTTGCCGGGTCAGCGCTGACGAAGAACCGCATGCCACTTCCTAGTGGCCCTTGTGCCTTGAAGTTGCAGCCGGAGGCGGCAAGGACGACTGTGAGCTCGTCGTGTAGGTCGTGGAGCCTAGAAATGAGGGCCGGGAGACCGCCAACTACTGGCCAGTCCATGGGGCGCAACGGGCCATTCCTTGATCTCCACAACCTAACATACAACGATACAAGTGTGGAGATGATGAGAAGCTGTAGCAAGAATGGGAACACCATTGTTTGTAATGGCACGAAAATTGTCTATGATGCTTATTGCTTGTTGGGCATATCGACAGGGTAGGGTGGCTTCATTTTATAGGGAAGCTTTTCTGCACATTTGAACAGAAGATTTTAATTTTTAAAAAAATGTACAAGCAGATATGGTGCTGGTGGTTGGTCACATCACATGCATATACATTATTAACGACTCAAGGCACACTGTTCAATTGGTCTACCCTTTAACATGGTTATTTTAATGTCTTTACACTAGTTTTGATACAAAATTTTGAACTACGGATCTAGAATACCGTATATTTTGATGCAAATTTTGAACCCTCAGTTCCTTATATTTAACTAGGTAGCACGCCCGTGCGTTGCTTCAGGAGATAATAAACTCTTGTGCTAAAAATACATTGATCGCATGATAAGATAGGAATATTGTGAAATTAAATATCAACGTTAAAGTGTCATTTAATCTAAACAGCAGAGGTCATGAAATTAACAAACACGGAGAGTGTGGCGTCACAAGTTCACCAACTCTAGTGTATAGACCTTTCCATGTACTGTAACATGAACAAACTATAAGCTTCATTGACCCTAAACCCAAAGTGTAATGGAGACATTATAATCTTTATGCACTACCAAAGACCGAGTCTAATTAAAAAACTTAAGATATTTCAGAATATAGGTTCGTGCCTGTGCGTTGCTACAGGATAACACAACATTATACAAAAACACATGGATCGCATGATAAGATAATAAGTCATGTATTGTGTTGTATCAAATGAATAAGAGATTATTGCAGAGACTGTTAGGCAGTCATCTCTGTACGAAAAACGGACAACGGTGTCAGGACGACGTCTCCATAGACCTCGACCTCCGCTAAAACACGAAACAATGGCCGATGTCGGATGAGGCGAAGGCGGATGTGCACCGAGTCGACGGTAGCACTGAACGCCCGGCAACATCGGAGGCACTAAAAATGGACCACGACGACATGCATTACGAGGCCGTAGTTGGTGGCGGCAGCCAGCGGGTCTACATGTCGTGATCTTTTCACCCCTTGCATGACATCTTTCCTAAAAACCAGGGCTTGAAAATCGGAAACAATTCATCATCAACAAATCAATGCGACAACAAAAATCAATCACCCCTTCCATTACCATATTTTTGGCTATGCACGAATTAAATACTGGAAACAATCAACAGATAAGGCAACAAATACTTGGGCGGTAGTTCACAAATAAGGCAACAAAAATCAATCACCCCTTTTTTTTTTATGGTTTCCTTTTCTTTCTTGCGTGGAGAGTGGAGGGGCATTGAGCACGTGCATGACGTTGGGATTACATGTTTTTTTTCTTTCCTTATTTACCGAGATTTTTCTTTCCTCTTTTTTGGGCGAACGACGCCGACACCGTGCGGGTCGAGGATCGCATGGAGGGAGGCGGGACGAACAAACCAACAACTAAGGCACCAAAAAAGATCATAACCTCTTGAGGAAAATAGTTCTATTTTAATTTGATTGATTGACAATGGTTTTCTTTTAATGCAAAAAAAAATCACAACAAAGGTGATAGTCGAGGGAGCCCTTTCTTTTGCATGCAAGGAAATTTCTTTCCCTATTTAATTTGATTGATTAACGATTGTCTCCTTTTGCATGCAAGGAAATTAAATCACAACATGTCTACCATGATTAGCCCCCATGCAAGGAAAATTTCGCATGGCCGCCACACACGACCGAGAAGGTGCGGAGTGAGATCACATGGAGGGAAGTACCAAACCATTTGTCGCACCAAAATTGTCCACGTTTTTTTTTTTTTTTTTTTATGTTGTAGAGATTAAGTGTGGCACCCCTGCACACTCCAAAGCCACACCACACAACCCTTTCGAGGGCGCGCACGCGTACACTTAGCATCTTGCTTACACTTTCGCCCTCGCTTCGTAAAAGATTTAACCCGAAGGTGATATGGCTGGAACGCAAACGCTTATAAGTTGGCTCCACCCTTGCTTAACAGCAAGGTGGTACTAAACATGTGCACTCTACACTCATAGGCCCCTACTTGGGCCACATCCAAATTGGGCGGTGGTATATTAAGATGGAGGGAGTATAATAACATAAAAAGTTTCATGAGATATCTGACATATGTGAACTTGTAAGCATGACACAATGTAGTGGCTATGGTGGCAAATGTACGACCCTACTTAATCGGAGGGACCGTTTTGTGTAGGGTTACATCAGAATGGGTTGTTTTATGTCAAATCGATGTATAGAGCTCTATTAGGATCACATGCTTTACCTTATATATACTTTCATCCGGGTACTAAAACTACCTCTCAAAATCAAAGTATTCTTGTGGTACTTGTACAAGGGAGTGATTCTAACCAAAGATAATTTAGCAATGACGAGGCGGCGGTGGCAAGGGGATAGGAAATGTTGTTTTTGTTCCTCTAATGAGTCTATTCAACACCTATTTTTTTTACTACCATTTTGCTAAATCTATTTGGAGGATTGTTCATGCTTCCTTAAATTTACCAGCACCAACTAGTGTACAGAATATATTTACAGGCTCGTTGGAAGGGACAAATAGGAAGCTGAATTCTCGAATTATTGTGGGTGCAAGTGCTTTGTGTTAGGTGATTTGATTAACAGAAATGATGTAATTTTTAATAAGGTTGTAGTGTCATCTTACTTACAGTCTATCTTGGGGGATCTACTCAACAAGGTTCGGTCTGCGCTACGTAAGGAAAAAGGAGGATCGTCGTTCAATTAAGATGGGTTGTAAGACTGTTGAAACAACCACGATGGAAGTTTTTGGTAGACATGGTTGGAACTTTAGTAATAGAATTGCTCTATAGTCTTCAGCCTTTTATCATCTTTATGGCTCAAAATTTTGTTTTTGAGATACCCTATATTGTTTCTTTTGGTTTTGTAATAACGAACAACCATATGCATTTTTTTTTTACCGAAGTCAGGAAGGGAAACCCCCACCCTTATATTTTTGGGTTTTTTTATAATACCCCAGTTTGAAATTCGCTCTCACTAGGATTCGAACTCAGGACACGAGGGGTGCCTCTAGAGTGTCTAGGTTGGCTGGGGTAACCAACCAAACCCAACATCCTTTGACAACAACCATATGCATTGATCAATGCAGAAGGCTGTGATATCAATATATTCTCTTTTCTAAAAAAAAAACACAAAAGAAGTCATTGCAGCCTACACTAGAGCAAATACGTTGTTAAACTTCAACTATAAAAAGTTATATGTAGTATTGTTTATTAAGAAATAGATTGCTTACAATTATACTATCATAATTTAAACGTTATAATCTTTTCAAAATTTATCAGAAATGATGACTTATAAAATCTATTTTCATCAACAACTAATGTAATTTTAAATAAAGTAGTTCCATTGTCATTGCTACATAGTTTGTTAAGACAACAGTTGTTATGGTTAATAAACTATATAATATATGTGTATATATATCTCTATAGATGTTTTAATAGCTTAGACTCTATGGATGTTTTGATTTACTTTGTATAACTATAGATATTCCAGATTAGATGCGAGTAAGCCAAATTATACTATTGTCATAGAAGCATATGCAAATTTAGGTGCGACTTTATATTATCTTTTATTAGTAAATATGATAGATCCAATGGTCATTATTTGTGATAATAACTTGAGTGGAAGATAAATTAAAAGGTAAATTAAAGGTCAAATGTTTCTGATAAAGTTCCTAACACTTCTCGTAACAATAAACAAACATATCTTGTAATAAACCACCATGTAGATACACCAAAAATTAGTAAGAAACTTCCCTTTGCATAAGAGCATCTCCGATAATTTCCAAAACTCACTCCCAATATCGATTTTTAGCAAGATGGAAAAACAAACTACTCTCCAACAACTCCATATCTTTCTGGAATTGGAAAAACTGATCATCTAATCACGCAGAAATATATGCACGTGTATCGTTCAACCAATCTGAAGGTAGAAAGATGAAGAAGAAGAATAAAAGCAGGATAGGGTTTTCAATGCAAATGTACAAGAAAAAGGAAGTATAAAACTTATTAAGTGATTCAAAGATAGTTCAGTATTCCAGATGCACTTTTTATATTTTAGAAACTGTTGGAGAAACCCAGCAAATGTTATCTAGTTCTTTTTTTAGCCACAAGTCATTTATTTATCAATTATTTTTTAGAAACTTTTGGACATGCTCTAACAATATTCCTTTAAGGTTGAGGTTTCTGAACTCCCGGAGTAATTACTCCCAGCTCAATAAACCACGTTAGCATTATGTGTTCATATTTATTTACCAGTTTAAGTATGTTTAGATACTCATATTAAGATGCTCCAGATCTTACTGCGAGAAAAAATTTTCTAAGGAACCCATATTTTTTAATATATTACTAAAATGTCACTACTGCTGTGTATAAAAAAGTACATCCACATACTCAATATATGCATGCATACTTGACATACATACCACCCTAGATGGTCTAGTATGATCATATACTCCATCCCACGTACACTTTTGTTCGGCCATATACACCCTAAATCTAGAGATATACACATGGGAGTAACTACTCTTAGATATACACATGGGAGTAACTACTCTTAGGGAGTAGAAAATATTTACCCATCCTTTAATATAAACATATTGTCAACAGAAAAAACACTGCTGATATGGAGTTTTATATTTGAGATCCTCGATATCTTGCTTAAATATTCCATAGTCTTCATGGATTATGAATCAGGTAAATGGTTAAATGACAAGGTAAAGTTTTTTTTTTTGAAAAAAAAGAGGTTCTGGTGAATCAAGGGCCATGTTCAATTGACCCGCCGATTCTAATAAAATATAAAATCTGCCGACATGGCATGGCACTTGACAGAATGAAAGTTGAAACGGTCTAATTCATAGAGAAGCCGCCCATTCTTCGCGACACATTATATAAATTATTATAAATATTATAAATCTAGCCATATGCTAGCCCATGCAAGCATCCATGCTAGCTATTAATTTCATGGGCTAGATCGTGATATGCACTTATTTAAGTCATCTAGTTCCTATATTTTCTTCAGAAACAATTAAATGTGAAAGGTTTGAAGCTATTGGTTGGTTGGCTATATGTCTATATACACATATTAATATCAAGAGCTCTTTTACAATACTTGTAATTTCCTCTCATTTCCTCCTGTTTCCTCACTGCGTTTTAATTAATTTGTAAACAGGGTATATTGGTCATTTTGATCCACTCGCTCACCCTTGGCAGCCGTGACCCTGACCCTGACCCGGGAGGCGCGCCCCGACCCCCGCACCTCTCCTCTCGCGGTTGCTCCGTGACGGAGAGCCGCCACACCTCTCCTCGCGGGGAGAACCGCCACCATCGCCCCCGCACCTGGACCCGACCCGACCGCCGCCCCCCGTCCGAGACGACGCCCGTCCAGCCCGCCCCCGCCCCTCGCCCTTGCCGGCGCGGGTACGTCCAGTGCCGTCGGCTGGGATGAGGGAGGTGCGCGCGGCGATCCGGTGGGTGGAGGACGTGGTACATCTTCGACGCCGGCGGCGGTGGCACACCCGCCGCCGCCCTGCCGTCATCATCGCCATCACGACGGCGTCAGCGCCGCGCCGCTGCCTCCGCCCCCAGCGAGGGCCACGGTGGCCGCCCCCTCGCCGCCCTCCAGTCCGGAGGCAATCCTCGAGGTACCAAGTCACCCCATTCACTCTCCCCTGTTAGGATAAATTGTCTTTGGAGATCTGGCCACCATGCTTTTGTCATTCTATACCTATGCTTTTTGGCCTGTGGTTTGATGCTCTACTAATAAGTCATAGGGTGGCTGTGGAAAGTGTTTACGTATAGCCCGCAGCACTCTCCGTAATTTAACCAGGCCAGTTTTCTAAAACACATTAAGAATGGACAAGGCATTAGACACTGTATTTGATGCTTGAGTCAATAGCTACTGAAAGTAGGAAACAAAAAGGTAAATTACTCACAGATAGAGCTTTTTGCATATGGCAGGACATATTGAAACACATCAGCACACTGTTCTTTGGTTTGATAATCACCGCGACTTCTATTTTTATGTACTGCAAGATCATCTTCACTAGAAGAGTCCGGGTTGATCTTCAAACCATACAGGCAGAAAAAAGCCTGGTCCAAGGCACTATCAAGAGCAAGACATGATCAGTATCTCATCCAATTCTGCATGAACAAGACATTATCAGAGAGTAGACACAAATTAAACACTATAGTGCTTTCACTGCAAAACCAAGAATTAACAATATGGCAAGACAGTATTTTCTCAAGTTATACATTATTTTCACCACAAGATAAATACAAAACAGCTGTATATTATTAAAATAGTCTGTCCAAATCTAGTTTTACCTGATTCTTCCTCATCATCAGAGTTGGGGGCGGCCATATGTTACATCTAGTTGAACACAAAAGCCAATCACTGTTACATCCAGAGATTGCACACAGTTTGCATCTCTTTTTAGAATTGCATTATTTCCAAAGATTGCACTTTTATTAAGGCAACAATGCTCGGCTTGGATCGTTGGGTATGGAGCAAATATGACCACCATTGATCTGTCTCGTTTGTCACCTTCAATCATCGTAGTATAGTCATCTCTTGTACTCCAGTTATTTTATCATTTTTGTTTCTAGAAATCTGAAATTAAGTATTTAAACTGCTAGAGTGAAGTTGAGTTGTTTCTGCTGATTTTGCATTTTTACCTACTTAAGCTGGCTTTGCAATTCCTCCTTGGATGTGTTTGTTGTTTTTCCCCACTGATAGGGTTACATGTGTTTTAGAATTTAGATTAGATATAGTCATTCAAATGATCTTGAAGTTAAAATCTATTGAATATTTGTTTATATATTTTGTATGATGTGCATTTGCAGATAATTTGGGTTGCAGCATACCGTACCGTCAGTTGATGATAGTGATCTCTGTTCAGTTTGTCTAGAAAGTTCTTGTTCTGTTGCTGCTGAAGGTAACTTGCTTAAGTTTTACCTAGAGAGGCTTCTTCAATATTATCACATTAGACATTTGCTTAAATTTTACCTAGAGAGGCTTCTTCAATATTTCTCGCTTCACATGGCACTACGAGTCTATGAGGCTGACTTGCTTGACTGCAAGAGATGCTGTCATTTTGTGAACTTCAAAAATCAGTGAAAGTAAACACAATACTATATAACTGAAAGCTAGATATGTTCAGGCATGTTCTGGAGTCGAAGAAGCTGTCAAAGGGAGCAGCAGTGTGATGCAGAGATCAACGCTTGATTCTTTCTTTGTGGTTGTGAATATGTTTGGATTCATAGCAGCTCAATGCGGGAGATGAGCAGCGGTTATTTTTTCCTCCCCAGCTGTGTTGCCAATATGCTTTCTTGATTGGTGAAGCCAATATGTTTTCTTGATTGGTGAAATCCGGCTGCGTTTGGAATTTCAGCTAACATACTCTCCGTTGTGATTTATAAGGCGTTTGGAATTTTTTGGTTTACTCAAACGCATGGAATTCGAAGCGTTTGCATGCACACATTGAAACGCTATTTGTATTTCTGTTCGTGCGGCCCTGCAGGTGCTAGCTAGGCTATAGACGCAGACGGGAGGCAGAGCGTTCTTTTCGCAAACCAGGCATTGCAACGGCAATGAACGAACGAAAAATCACGAACAAAAACTCTGAAAAAATAGCAGTCCATGCAATGAACGAAAAACTCCGAAAAATTCCGCGCCAACGCGCCCAGTGAAAAAATAACGCAAAAAATCCTTATGCAAAAAACAAATAATAGCAAAAATCACCACAAGGTGAGGAATCGAACCAGCAACCTCCAACATCGTGTGCCTCAAGATGAGGCCGCTAGAACCAATAGGAATAGACAACATTTGTTGTTAAAGTGCACCCTTCTCCGTATTTATTAGGGAAAATATGGTAAAATTACCCCTAATTAATGACTCTTTGGTACACACACAGTCATGTCTTCAACGACCTCGATCCCTAATCGGAGGGAGTATAGTCATGTGAGAATGTGGTGATACACATGCTTCACAACCATGAACAAACTCTCACATAGAGCCATGTGAGTTAGTGAGAGAGGTTCATGGTGGTTGTGATGGATCTATAGTGTCACTTTGTCCAAATCATTTAAAAATTAATGACATGGTAATGGCGACAAACTATGATGTTGTGTGCATTTATACAATTTTCTAAACATTTTTACCTATTATTGTGATTATTTTTACGGTAAATTGAAGGAAAAAAGAAAACAAACCCTATACTTGGTAGAAAAATCTAAAAACTTGTATGGACCACTCATTTTTGGTGTACGATCATGACATAAAATTTTCAAATGATTTAGATAATGTGGTGATACACATCCTTCACAACCATGAAGATGTCTCACATAGAGCCATGTGAGTCGGTGTGAGAGAGGTTCATGGTTGTGATGGATCCATAGTGTCACTTTGTCCAAATCATTTGAAAAATTAATGACATGTTAATGGCGACAAAATATGATGTTGTGTGCATTTATACAATTTTTCTGAACATTTTTACCTATTATTGTGATTATTTTATCGTAAATTGAAGGAAAAATGAAAAAAAAACCCTATGCTAGGTAGAAAAATCTAAAAACTTGTATGGACCACTCATTTTGGTGTACGATCATGACATAAAATTTTTAAATGAATTAGATATTGTGGTGATAAACATCATTCACAACCATGAACATGTCTCACATGGAGCCATGTGAGTGAGTCGAGAAGTTCAAATCCTTTAAAATTTTAATGACATACCCATATATTTAAATTAAAACAAAGGTTAAAATGGCAAAAAAAAATAAATTAATATAGAGAAAGGAAATATAAACAAATAACCAAAAATCTTGTAGAAACAAAAAAAAATAGGTCCCTTTTGTAGGTCGAACCCGGTACATGAGGTTTATGCTACATGGGCCTTACCATTGCTTATTACTAACATGAATTCATTTATTGTCCAACACCGTGCCTTTTAAACATTAGTCGAGGATCGGGAGCCGCCCACACCCCACGGTCCGAGAGGTAATGGGCTGGGACACTTCACTCTGCTCGCCCCAGAGGGAAAATATAGCACATTTCTACGATTGTTAGTACCACCTCGCCTTCTTAAAAAAAAATAAACGATGAACACAACTCAAATAGCCAGCCATACTCGCCCTATGAACTTGTTCTCTAATCTCTACACTCATACTGTCATACACTATTGAGCGCTCGTCACTTGTGCTTATTGGGCCTATACAGCCAGCATAGTTGGGCTCCCTTCATGGTTTAACCTGGCCTAGCTAGCTGTGCCCGGCCATGGTACCTTTGCCTCTCTCTTGAAAACTGAAAAAGATCTACAGAATGCTAAAAACTGAATAAGCCAGTTTTGCAAAAAACAACTGTATGACAATTTGCAGCCATGTCAATGGAAACAAGAACATTCAAATTTCAGTTCAAGAACATTCAGTTTTCAGTTTACAGTCAATGGAAACACTACAGCTGAAAATACATATTGGATTTGAGAATGAGATCATTGAAAAATTTTCAGTAATCATTACAATGCTCATGGGTTTCCAGGGCTTTTCATGAGAACATAAGATAATTGAAATTTATTCGCTAATCATTGCAATGCTCATGGATTTCCATGGCATAACATAACCATCCTTATTTCTCATCCATCTTTTACATTTTCTTCATACTGTAGTCTGGAGCTAGACATCATCAGGTAGACATGACCTCATGTCAGGAGCCTTCAGGACTTAGGCAATGGTTCCCAGGCCAAGAAGAACCGGAACATACTGAATGCCCTCCTAGGCTGAAACAATAGCACCTCATGCCCTGAACCTCTCACTGACGCAAACATGAGCCATTCACACACCTCAGACCACCCTCCTACCTGCAAGTGCACAAGATGCACCTCAAAACACTACAACAACGACAGGAAGATTACTTAAACAACAATGGAAAATTTAGCACCTGTCGAGCTGAGTATCATGGATACCGGCGGGTCTTGATCGATCTTCAGACCAAGATGACTGATTGCAAACCTTGTTGCAGTTACCGGGATGACTTAGGCAGCAAAGATCACAGCCGTCTCCACCCACCATCTCGGCAAGTGCAGCTAGCTGCAGCGCTTGATGAAGGTCTGGCTTCAGGTTTTGGAGCCTCACTGGCCTTGCGGCGGCTGGATGGGGAGCTCCACGCCGGCGATGGTGTGGACCAGCTTGCTCGCCCACCGTTACCACGGAGTCGTGGAACTCGGAACCGGCTCTCGTCGTCACCATGACGCCTCCAGCAGGTCGAGGGCGCCATACAGCTCGCTCGCCGCGTAAGCCTCCTGGCTCTGCGCAAACACACACCTGTACACGCCGTTACCTTGCCGTGTGGATCGACGACGCCTCGCCATTCGCCAGCACGTACGACGGCCCGGTGTTGACCACGAACGGCGTGGCCAAGCACGGCTCCAGTCCCATCCACGGCGGGCAGGGGTCGACGATGACGAGGAGGTGCCGGTCGTCGGAGCCGGCGGGCCCGTGAGCGCCGCTAGGTAGATCGCCGCCGGCCTGCATGCCGCGCGCCGCAGCCACCGCCCCGTGAGCCAGCGCAGCAGGAGAGCCAGCCACGGGCCGTCGCCGGCTCGACGTTGCATGGCCGAGGCGATCCGCGGCGGCGCATCGCGCTCGGGCGGGGGCGGCGGCCGAGCACTGCAGGAGGCGACTCCTCTTCCACCAGCGCCGACCCCAAGAACCCTAGAGGCATTTTGTTAAAAAAAAATAATGATAAGAACATATTACCTAACTATACTAAACAAATCATAATCTCAAAACTATACTACTCAAAACACAAATATGAAGTTACCGTTTTACCCTTAATCAAAAAAAGAACTACAAGAATGCAATTACCGTCTGGTCTTAATCCCCACATTTGTGGAGGAAATGAGAGGAAATTTTTTCCCCATGACCCACCGACCATAGACACATCATTTTCCTCCCGTTTCCTCCACCCCATTTCCTCCTATTTCCTCATGCCTTCGTTGTCGTCGGATCGATCGCTCTCGGTCGATGTGAGCCATCGAATTTTCCCCCAATTATTGTAAAAAAATTCTAATATCAATACATTCTCCACTCATATATATTCATGTCGACAATTTATATACAGTAGGACAAATAGAACGGCGGCTAATCTTGAGAAAAAAAAGGACTAATGATCCACTGTCGCCTAAAAAGGCAGGTTAATCTCTGGAAAAATATATTTCCTCAATCCTAAATTGTAAGGGCCTGTTTGGGACCGCGTTTTGAAACTCGCTTATAATCCGAAGCAGGGGCTTATCAAAAACGCTGCGATCCGAGAATCTGCTTATCAAATAAGGTAGTGTTTGGTTGTCCCGATTATTTTTGATAGATTATTTGATCTAGGTGTAAAAAGTCCAAACCGCCCCTTATCCAAAAACACAATCTTCTTCCCCAATCCTCCCTGCTCGCTAGGACTCGTGCGAGCTCGGGAACCGGCGCCGGTGCGGGGGTCAAGGGCTCGGAGAGGAGGAGCGTCGTCACGAGAGGGAGAGCGCCGGCACAGGCTCCCGCCGACGGAGGCAAAGACTCCACCGGCGCTGGAGAGGAGGAGCGCTAAAGACAGGCTCCCGCTCGACGAACGGCGGTAGCGGGCTCGGGCGAAGGTCGGCGCGAGCTCCCGGTGCCGGTGCGCGCGCCGGGAGGGGAGTAGGCCGACGCTGGTTCGCCGCGCCGGGAAGGGGAGGAGCCGACCACTGGTCGCCCCGGTCCGCCGCGCCGGGAAGGAGGAGCCGGCGCCGTCCGCCGCCGGCGGGGGAGGAGGGAGCCGGCCGGTCGCCTGGTTCGCCGCGGGGGAGGGGGAGGAGCCCGGCGCCGTCCCGCCGCGCCTGGGAGGGAGGAGACCGGTCGCCGATCCGGATCCCGCGTCGGGGAGCGGAGTGTGGGGTGTCGGGCGAGACGCGGGTGTCGGGGTGTCGGGGCAGTGCGGAATCGCCTCGGCGTTTCTGAACGCTGCCCTGGGGGTCGCTTATTGAAACGCCGTGTGTTGGGCCCGATTATTTGGCGTTGGCGGTCCGAGAACGCAAAAAAAAAAAAGCGAGGTGTTTGGCGGGTTTATTTCGCTTATTGGGCTTATAAGCTGAGTTGAGCGGTTCCAAAAGGGGCCTAAGTCATTTGGCTTTTTTTGACACAAAGTTTGAACACTCGCCTTATTAAAAAAAAATTGTGCAAATTTTTACTGTTGCGGTGCACTACTACAATATATCTTTTATAAGACACTTCCATTTAATTAACCGTGGTGATTTTTTTTAAAAAAAAAACACCACGGTAAATGTTTCGTTCAACCGTAGCAGTTTTTTTAAAATTAACAAAGCAGTTAATCAATTAACCGTGACGGTTTTTATAAAAAGGCCCGCCGTGGTTAAAGAGGTCGGGCCCATTTTAATTTCTAAAAGCCCACTCAGCCCGGAAATGAGCTCTGCATGTAAAAACGATTCCTCCCCTCACCCATTCTAACCCTAACCCTTACCCAGTCACACCCTAGCCGCCCCATCCCAATCGCCCCACGCTCCCTTCCTCCTCCTCTCACTCCGCTGGACCCCTTACTCCCCATGGTGGTCTCCGCTGGACCCCTTACTCCCCATGGTGGTCTCCGCTGCTTGTTCTTTATTTATCAACTTTAATAACCATCAACATCCTTCATGAAATAAGTATAGAGACTAACATTTAGTCTTGGGTAGGGGCTCCCTATTGATTCAGTCTAAAAAATTAGTATTGGGACTTAGAGAATCCAAGAGACCCTAAAAGGTGGTGGGGCTGATCATGCCAAGTAAAATTCAACGACGGAATCTAATCGTACTAAAATATCATTTAATAGTAATACTATTAATTACGGTGGAGCTACTCCGATAATTTTTCTTGTTATTAGGGCGTCCGTAAAGTGCTAGCTACGTAGTCTCGCTAATGTGGAGGTGAGAGCCCAACAATAAAGACTATTTTATATTATTGGACACATGCTTCTCTAACATATTATTGGGTTACGTGAAATAGTCTAACTATTTGCACGTAGCTAGTGACTACTCTCTTTCCTACTTTTTACTTACCATGTCATATCTAGATAACGAAAATAACTAACCATTACGGACAAATTTTATCTCTACAACATAAAAAGAATAAAACCAAAGACTTCTTTTTAGTGTGACAATCGTTTTTGGTACTTCCATCTGCCTTCCCTCCTGCGGTACCACAAGTCGGCGCTGGCAAGTAGGCTCCCCATGATGCGATTTGCGGACAGGAAGGAAAGAGATCCATATCACGCATGCGATTAGTGGCCGGGAAGGAAAGCTCTCAATCACCGCATGCCATCTGTGGCCCGGTCCCCGCAATCACTCCCCCTTGCATGCAATCCCTCCTGACTTGACAAATTTAGAAACGACGGTGGCAGGCATCACTCCGCTCAAATCTTCACTCCACCTTCCTAAATCTTCTCAACCTTCCACAATGTGTTAGAGCACCTCCTTGTGGAATATATATAGCCAATAGTAAGAGTGGAATAGCCTCATCACGCTTAAAGAATCGTTTCTTATAACTTTCAAACTAGAAATTGTTAGAGCATTTTTTTTTCCTTCTATTGTAATGCACTAGATCTGTGAAAAAAAAAAAAACCATTACAAAGATATAGATGGGTAACTGACTCATAGTCACCGTCACTTGCAATATATGTTTGGAAAATGTTTACTTTGTTTCAATGTTTTGTGTGAGTTTTTTCAACGTACGTAGCATTATCGATGTGACGGGCACTAATATTTACATATATAGATATACTCGAACCTGTGTAAAGGATGGCATGGAGATGCTACGAAATTTATTCGTTGATTTATTGACACATGAAAGAAAAATGGATATCAGAGTTAGTGAGCCTGTGAAAATAGAGTCAACCAGCAAACTTTAATACAAATGGCTAAGAAAAAGACCTTTAATATTAGTGCCCATAAAATCGACCAATAAATCAGTTTATGTGGACATAGCAAACCGTAATAGGCACACGAAAGAAATGTTTTATATCAGTAGGACCAAAAAACTGGGATATAAGCCGCATCACGTGCACTCTCTGTAAACTTTGTTTTTATTAGTTTAACGTTGGTATTTAATTTTTACACTATTGTTATCTTTTGGTGCGATCCATATGCTTTTAGTATATATGTTAGTTATCCCCAACAACGCACGGACACGCTTACCTAAAAAAAAAATAAAAAAAAAAAAATAACTCCGCATGTCCACATTTTTACCAGTCCAGCCTGGCTCCACCACTAGGCCACCACACTCCGCTCCCGGTCACCCAATTGCGCTCCCACTCCCCACCCACTCCCCACCCGAGCAGGAGCGGGTCTTTGCCTCTCCACCGGCGCAACAGCTGCCAGATTTACAGCTACGGTGAGCCGGCGACCTTTGGTACCATCTCCTCTTCCCTCCTCCGCTACGGCATTCTGGGTGCTCCGTCAATTGTTTTCCTGCGCCAAGTCTTCCTTGCTGAGTCGCCGCACGCAGCAGGAGCACGCGTGGTGTTCGACGTATTGCCTATACGAGCGCACGCGAGGTGTTCGACGTATTGCCTATTCGAGCGCTGCGCCGTGCTACTTCCGATTTCACCGTGCTGTACGTACTGATGATGTAGCACTGACGCCTGCTGTTCTTCCGTTTCAATTTTGTAGGGTTGGCTCTTGGATGGCGGAGTCGTCGCGTCGCGCCAGGGCTAGGGGCCGTCGCCGTCGTGGTCGGACCTTCCGCAGGACCTGGCCAGCCTGGTGCTTGACCTCCTCGCGGCCTTCGCCGACCGCGCCCGCTTCGCCGCCGTGTGCCCGCAGTGGCGCGCTGCAGCGCGTCGGCTCACGCTGCCCCCGCCGTTGCCGCTCCTCGCTTTCCCGGACGGCACCTTCTACAGCCTCCCCTACGGCAAGCTGTGCCGCTTCCCAGGCTTTGGCTTTGCCGGCTACAGGGCTGCCGCTTGTGGCAGCTGGCTCGTCTTCCCACGAGACGACGCCTGTTTCTTGGTCAACCCCTTCTCCCAGGCCACCGTGAAGCTCCCTGCTCTGGCTCACATCAGGCTCCGTCCACCAAACGCAGCTACCAAATGTGCTGAACGTGAGAAGCAAACTGTACGCGCTGGCTACACATGGATGGATTTGGAGTTCTCGGAGAGGAAGGCGATAATAAATAAGCTACTAGTGTGCTCTCCAAACCTGGTAGCGGCATTCTTTGCCAGCACACACTTGAACGGCGGTTGTCGTATCAGTCAGATTCTAGTGTGCCAGCCAGGAGCTTCCTCATGGTCAGTACGTGCGCTGGACCAGTGCAAGCAGTTTGAAGACATGGCATTCTATCAGGGAAAGTTGTATGCTATTGCAAATGATGAGAACCTCCTAATCGTCAACATCAGCCAAGACCCAAACACTGGCAATCCGCAGGTCGCTCGAATTGCACAGGTTATCGAGGGTAATCCTGATCCCTTGCTTGAGGCTTGGTGGCCAGACAACACTACGGGCAGAAAGAAGCTCTACCTAGTAGAATCATGTGGTGAATTGCTGATGGTACGCAGGAAGGTTTGCTGCAGATTGCATTCGGCGAGGGGGTCGTGGCTGAACAGGATGAGTTTGAGGTATTCAAGGCTGACATCCAACACTCACGGTGGGTGAATGTGACAACCCTAGGGGATGACCAGATACTGTTTGTTGGACGACAGTGCTCCAGGGCTGTGTCCGCATCTCAGTACGGGGTCTCAGGTGACCAAATCTTCTTCCTGGACGATGAAGTGGAGAACGCTACAGAATATGCCTTCGATGAGGAGAACACTTCTGTTGGTCTCTATGACATGAGAACCGGTGACGTCTCCTCTCCTCTGCCGATGGTCTGGAAGCACGGAGTGTTTCTAGTGACATGGCTGTTCCCTTGAGACTTGAGACTGAAGTGAGGGCGATGCTATATATGCAATCTAGCATAGGGTCACTAGTTTTTAGATCATGATATGATGGTTACTCCTACACAAGATGTTAACAGCATCAGTATCTTTCTTGACTTGGTGTGTTTGCTACATCTCCTTTTTGGGCAAATTGTGAAATGCTCATGCTGGTATATGTAGATGCTTAATTTATCTAACAGTACTTCAGTGCATGCATGGTATTTTTAAAGACCTTGGAGTTGATCGTCCAATGCTTGTGTTGTGAATGTAATTCTGATGAATATCGTGCTTCCAGTTGGGGCTTTAGTTAGGTATGTGATGTATATGTGCATCAGTTGACGTGGAAAGCTGATTGCGAGTTTTACGGCGCACATGTTCATTCATTATAGGACTTAGGTCCTGCATATCGAGTCCAGATTACAGACTTTTTTTTTTTGTCTCTGATAATCAAATATCATCATAAACAAACAAAAAAAATCACACATATGTTGCTCATGTTTGACCTCCATTGTCAATTCCGTATCTTTTATTTACATCCTTATCCTTTCCTTCCAAGGATAGTCTGAACTCTTGCCTCCAACTATCATCTTAACTCTTAGGCCACCTAAGATTGTGTCACACATGCTTCTTACTTTGTCCTAGATGGTGCACAGGACAATAAAAGTTGGCAAATTGCACTGCTGAAAAGTGAAACACAACATGTGTACCTGATGTTTGTATCAGGCCTTTGGCAAAGGCCTTGAGAAGACCCGCCCACTAATCTCTAGGTTCAATCTGACTTGGCTTACAATCAAGCAAGGCCGCACGTTGCCTTTCATTTTCTTGCTGAATCTCTACTATCCTGGCCGACCTTTCTATCGAGATGGCATCCAGGTCAGCCTGCATACGGTGCCGTTCTGGATTGTGCCAGAAATAGTACATAAAAGAGAAGACACTCAACAACATGAGGAAAGCTGCTTTGGGTGCAGCTTCTTTGAATGCAGCTTTTGCCCAGTCCCACTCATTGCCACTGGGAACTTCCTTGTTATGAGTCTGAGGACCCCTAAGGTTGGTTGGCGCCTTGGCGGTGTAGAACCAATAGATGTAGAGAATCTACAAGGCCAAAGGCGATTGGAGCTCGTTGCAAGGAGGCCATGGTGTTGATGGTGTTGAAGGCGCTCCTCCATTGCAGATGGAAGGCGGGCCGTCTTGGCAGCCACAGATCATAGAAACGCTGCTCCTGCCATTGCCATTGCCATGCTCTCATCTTCCTTCCAGGCCTGGCGATTAATGTTAGAGAGAAAAATCGAATAGAATCGAGTCACCAAAAAAAGGCTGTGAAATTATATTATATATCAAGCAACCAAATTATAGAAAGGTCCCCCAAAGAAGACCGAGATACAACAAGGTCCTACGACCGGATAAGCTACAATAGCATCATTATAGGCGTTGTCGAGGATGAGATCGCCAGTGGGGGTCGCAGAGGCGTCGATGGCGCATACACCCGGATGGATTGACCGGATAGAGCATGCCGACGACCGAAGGATACTTTTGTTGTCGTCGCCGGAGGTTGAAGATGAAGCTCAAGTCGAATCCCATGTGGAGGTGAAGTCATCAAGGTAGCATTGGAGGAGCTGCACCGGTTGGAGCACGAATCGGCAGGTCAAAGGTTGCGTAGGAGAGGTGGAGGCGGAGGCTTAACATCGCGGGGGGTGGGGGGGCAGATCGGATAGATCGACAACTAGCCTAGATGGATCGATAGCGGCGGTGGGGAACTCGAGGGGGCAACCATGCATGGAGAAGGGCAGAGATGGAGCTACATGAGATAGAGAGTTTATTTTGTTTCTACCGACCTTGGCGCCGACGACAATGAAGACCGCAATAAAGGCGGCGGCGGCGGCGACGACGGTAGCCACGAGCCAGGACTTTCCACCATGGGAGCAAGCCATATAGGCACTAAACTACTACTCCTACTAGATATAGGGGGCCCTCCCGGCCTTCTCTCGGTGAACTTGTCGGTGGTGGGGGAGGGCGCCCGACTAGATCCGGATCGAGAGCGGGTAGAGGAAGACAAGAAGGCTACGACACCTTCCAAACAAAGTGACGCATGCCGCGGTGGATTGGGAGACGAGAAGCTTGAAGGGATGATGCCTCGGGACCTTTTTGATTATTTTGGGAGAGAGTCTATTTCTATCTTGAGGGTTTTATTTGAAATCAAAATTGAAATACTTCATCTTGATATATTAACTTATTTATCATAATAATTTGTATGGCTATGCCTTCTCCTCTTTACATTTCCATACCTTTTGCAAAATGAGGTTTGCATCATGAGAAATGCTTCTTGAGCCTTGAGTTGGGATAATGCGGTTCACTTGAGAGGTTAAATGTGAGTAGATGGCTTTGGTAGTGCACAACTGTTGTGGCGAGGGGGTCCATTTAAGGATGTGTGGTTGGTCTGAATGAACAATTTGAGTGGCCTCAATGGCTTGGACAGCTTGTTGTGAGAAAGTGGTTTGAAGCAAGGTGTGGTTCCAAGTGTATGTTTGAGGCAGCCAAAGGTCAGCAACAGTGAAAGGCAGGGGGGTTATTGGTGACAGGAAGGAGAAGGTGATCATGAATGTCTTTCCAAACAGAAGACCAGGGGGATGACCAAATAGAAGAATTCCCATTATGTATTTGGTAGATGACATTGGAGTCCAAGTGGTGCCTAACCTGCAAAATAGAGGACCAGTAGATAGATTTGGAAATATTGTTAGACGCAGTCCAAAAAGAATTATTAGGGATTGAAGACAAAAAGGGGGTTTTAAGAGTAGCAATATTCCAGGCTGAGTGAATAATAAGACTTTTATTGATAGTTTGCATATCTCTTATCCCAAGTCCACCTTGTTCTTTGGTCTTGCACATGTCATTCCAAGATCTGTATGCAATAGGGTTAGCGTCTTGCTCCTCCTACACACCAGCCCACCAGAACCTTCTGATGATGGTGTTTATTTTTTCAATAAAAGTTTTGGAGAAAAGCATAGTGGACATGTAATATATAGGAATTGAAGCAGGGACATATTTGATGTGTTACCCGCATGGTTGAGCTTATTAGCCTTGAGGGTACCAAACTTGGCAAAGAACTTACCATAGATGAAATCATAAGTCCTGTTTTTATCTTTATGACTAAAGATCATGGGGTGGCCTAGGTGTATGGTATTTGGCTGGATGTCCTGAACTGGGAAGATTGCTTTAATGTTGTTTTTAACAAGGAGAGGCACATTTTTACTAAAATAAATGGAGGATTTCTGAAGGTTAGGAGTCTAACCCGATTGGTTGCAGAATTCATAGAGGATGGCTTTAATTTGTTGAGCTTCTTGTATGGATGCTTTGCCACATAATATTGGATCATCTCGCAAATAAAAAGATAGTGTATAGCAGGACACATTATTGCGAAGAGCTTTCTACAACCCGATTGATAATTCATTTATAGCAATGACGTAAAGGTAGGGTGAGAGAGGACACACTTGTCCGAGTCCACGTTGTGAATTGAAATGGTGAGAAGGTTCATCATTGACAAGCACTACAAATGCCGGGAAGAGATGCAAGCATTAATGAGGCTAACAAACCCTGTCATTTAACCCGTGTGAAGAGCATCAACAATGAAATTCCACTCCGGCCTGTCAAAAGCTTTAGCGAGGTTTATTTTTAGAATGAACGCATGATGTTTCCAACTTTTAAGTTGAAAGAATGAATAATCTCCCGCATGGTAATAATATTAGAAGAAATATATCTATGAGCAACAAAAGCAGATTGAGCTTGGTCAATATAGCCCCTGTGAGGTGATGCTTGAGACGGTTGGCTAAAGACTTGGTTAAAATTTTGTAGATGACATTGCAAAGGCTAATGGGCCTAAAATCTTGGGGGTGGTAGGTTGACTAATTTTAGGGATGTTGGTATTTTTAAACTGCTCACAATAAAGATAAGATATCCGCAAGTTTACAGATAGAAATACGTTGTAGCACTTCACCAAAAGATAAACACCCAGTTTTTAATATCGAACCAAAGGAACAATAGGTAAATATAACTAAGATCTAACTTAACCCAATCTTATAATAATAAGAATGATAAAGATAAACTAAGATAACAATACTAATGGTATTCCTAAGGTAGCAGATATAGAGGCTCATCTAATGTAGTAGAGACCATCGTAAAGCTCTTGAGTAAAAGACTCTAAGTAACTACTAACCATTAAGTCTAAGCATAGCAGCAAAAATATTCTCATATACAGTCAAATCATAACTATATAACATGAGGGACATTAACTAAGGAAGATTTACAATGAGATAAACTAGCCTTCATCGCGACCACGTCCTAACGTTCACTATACACAGGGGGGAGGATTATAGAAGACTCAATAAGGCTGTACCCCTACGAACTACCCCACGACCCAGCATACAGCGGTCATCCGTAAATAACTCACATCTAAGCACCACGCTTACATATACTTACGACTTAACTTCCTATAAAAAAGCTAAGTTGTCCAAAATCTCATGCATATAATCATATTCAACTAGAACTATATCAAATATCAAGCTAGAATATACTAAGAACATAACAAAAAGTAATAAATAAAGCAAAGTCATAATGAGAAATCGAATAAGAGGTATTACTCGAATCTCCAAGAATGACAGATTCGAAGTCTTGAGCATAGCTCGAACTCTCACTTGAGTCAAGTAGATTATCTCAACTATATATCTTGAAGAACTAGAGCTCTCTAATCTCTATCTCTAATCTAGATCTAATTACATTGAAGAGTCTAATCCTATATCTATATTGAAGAGAGAGAGGTCCTTACATTGGGATCCCTCTTTAATCAATGAGATGAATAATGAATTAGGGTTTTGGTGGGAGGTTTGCCCTGTATTTATAGCCTTGAGGGATGGATGTGAGCCGTTGGATCAAACCAACTTAAATCAACGATTAACATAGATTCTAGGGTTCCCATAGGTCGGTGGAGGAAGCTTCTAGAAGTTGGGCCCATTTGACCCAACTTGGGTGCCGGGCGGCCCCACCCTTGGCATGCTAGTTCTTGACGCCCTCTAGGTCCTACGAATTCACACCAATGGTTGTGGTTCGCAACTTTTGATTCTAAACTCCAAATGTGGTAAGTATATGCCCATTTCAATCGTCTCGCGAGCTCTTCGCAATAGTGCATTCTAATCCATCATTTAAGATAATTTTATTTAATGAAAACCAATAAAACCCTGCAACACAAATGAAATCACCAAACTCGTGGAACTTGTTAGAATCAAATCCTACATCTAGTGTTTGTAATCCTTTTTGTATCATTTCATGTAGAAATTGATGGTAAGAAGTTGACGTTAACTACCGTCAACAAGAGATAAGAGTTATGAAGGTTTGGTTAATATCTAGAGGCGTTTGCATAGTAGAACGTAAATCCCTTACCACCTTGTAGACATCCTCCTTAGCCCATGGCCATGCTGCCTTGTAGAAGGCTGCATTAAGGCCATCTGGTCCTGGTGCTGCGTTGCTCCTCATTTTTTTGATAAGCTCATAGATTTCCTGCATATCAGGGGTGGAATATGTATACCTATAGTCTTCAGCTCTCTGAACAACTTCTTCTTTCATCTGTTGATTAAGTGGCTGGTGGTTGGCTCCCTGTATAGCCTGGTCTTGTTCATTATGATGATGGGTCAGCTTAGGGGATGGAGGAGGTGAGTAGGTATCTGATTGGGCTTGAGCAAAGTGACAGGTGTGGTTGGCTTGGGAAGTGAAAATAGTTGAGAAGAAGTTTACCAGGGTGTCGGCTAACTGTTGTGGTGTGGTTGAGTGGGAACCATCCGGGTTAATGAGATAGGAGATTCTGTTTTTTCTATTTCTTTTTATGATGGATCTGTAGAAAAAAAGTTGTGTTCCTATCTCTCTCTCGTGCCTAGTTTTTATTTCCTCTCTAGATGTGGTATTTTTCTTCCTTGGCTAGAAGGTCCTGGTGTTGTTGGTGGAGGTGCTGTTGGAGAGAGTGGTCTTGTTGGGATAGATGAAGGTTTTGCTGATCTAAAATTCTGGTTTTCTATCTCTGCTAGAAGATCATTGTTTTTTGGCTTCTTTTTCCTCCATTTTTTGAGATCTGCAGCAAGTACTTCGTTTTCTATGAAAACACACGATTAGTGGAGCATTGCCAACTAGCTTTAGCAATATCATGAAATTCATTATCCATTAGCCACCAATTTTCAAACCGGAAGGGTTTATTTATACGAGGTCGTTGGGAATTCAGCACCGCAAGAATGGGTGGTCGATGTACATCATGGTGAGATGGTAGATGGTAGTATTGGGGAACGCCAAACACCACTCCGCATTGTCTAAACATCGATCAAGCCTTTCATAAGTGGGAACAGAAGAAAAATACTTATTAGTCCATGTATACACCGGTACACTGTAGCTAAGATCAAAGAAGCCACATTGCTTAACATAACCACCTAAAATCAAAAATATGATTAACATCAGCACCACTAGGGCCTACCTTCTCATTAGGATGCATGCTATCATTGAAGTCACCCAAACAAAACATTGGAAGGCCAGCGTTAGGTTCTACAAAATTCAGGACTTAGTTCCATACCACATTAGTAAGATGGTGGTGCGGATCTCCATAAACATACACTAAACCATAGTGCAGATTGCTAGCTTTGTTAATACATAAAACAAAGATGTAGTGATGACGATGATTGATGATAGAGACATCGACCTCGTCATTCCACATGAGCTAAAGGCCACCAGATTGGACTTGAGAAGGAACAATAAAAGCAACTCTAAGATTGAAATGATTCAGAAACTCGGACATATAATATTGAGACAATTATATATATGGCCCTAAGAAAGTTAGCTTTGATCTCTATGGCCCTTTTTTTTTCTCAAAGTGAGCTCTATGACTATGAGAAAATTTCTAGTGACCTCTATGACCTTCCGATAGGTTTGATAGGCATCTCTGTTAGGGTTATCACATTTGGAGTCGGGTAATTACTAAAATACCCGTGGAATCGTTTTGAGTGAATCCCACATCACCCGGGTCCTACCCGATGCTCCCGTCTCTTCCTCTTCCTCTATCCGTGAAAAAGAGGCGGAAGCGCCGCCGCCCCATGGATGACATCGCCGCCGACGCCGCCGCGGGTGAAGCACCGGATCCGCCGCCGCCTCCCCTCGATCTCCCTCCTCCCAACCTCCTCCCTATTGATGCCCCATTGGAGGGGGCTGCTCCGACCGCTGAAGCGAGAACCGTCATTCCCGGTGTCGGCCGGGCGGACCGCCGCAGCCCGTGACATTGCGGAGGTGATGCGGGCCTCCTTCGAGGCCTTCCTCATGGTGCTCCCGGCCGGCGGCAATGAGCGGAGCTTCGCGGCGCGTTGACCGTGCCATAGTGGAGGAGGACTTCCGGGAGCCGAAGCGCGCATTCTCCACGCGGCGGGAAGGGTCGGGTCCCGAGAGGGTGTGGTGGCGAGGGAGGCCGACACGGCCGAGGCCGCCGTTGACCTCATGGCGCGCTCCACGGACTACCTCATCAACGCCTTCAGCGTCCGCACGTGCGACTTCATCGATGGGGAGACGAGGACGACGGGCGGAGAGGGAGGCGGGTGCACACCGCTACGCCCACGACGCAGAGGTGGGACCCGCTGACCGAACACCATCCTCCGGGTGCTGTGCCACCGCGACGACGAGGCCGCCAACCAGTTCTTGAAGCGCACGTTCCAGCTCGTTAGGCGGTGGTGATGAGGCCACACGTACGGCGGCCATCTACTATAGCTTGATGAAGTGATGGTGGGGAGAGGTGTGTGTGGTGTTTCGCATTTTCTTGCTGAAAATCGCACGCAAGCAATGTTTCTCGATCTCGATCGCGTTCGTGGGAAGGGAAGGCAGGCTGCGTTGCAGAGGAGTTTTGCAGTTCAATCACCGGAACCGGATCAATCATCCTACGAAATTAATTCCTGTGATTTTGCTTCAACGCTGCCCGAAACTCCAAAATCCAAATGTATACATAGAATAATGCAAAAAAGAAACTGGACAGTAAAAAACGAAATTAATTCATGTGATTTGGCTTAGTATTTGATTTCTGATGTGGTTGTTTCATTTGGTTTGTTGTATGTGAGACCATGTCTGTTTCTGGTACGTGAGACCATGTATGTTTTAATTTGCACTATGATGTAAGACCATGTATGTAGATTTGAGAACATTTTGTGTGGTTTTATTTATGTGACACTGGAACTTAATACCTTAATTATGTCAAAATATGTGTCTACTTGATTACATACACTTATGTACAATATATATGTCCAGATATATAAAAAAAGAAACAAAACCTTGTAGAGTTTTTTTCGTCAAGGTGTATAATGGTTTTTTCCTCTATCATTTAACACTTTCAAGTGCCAAAAGGGAACCGAAGGCCATAGACCAGAAATTTTCTCAAAGTCATAGAGCTAACTTAAAAAAAAAGTTGATAGAGCTAATACAATTAGACCCTCTAATATTACGAAAGGAGAAAAAGGTTACCTGGCCGTACACCGGCTCACGAGACACCCACCCCAAAAACGCGGAGTGATGATGATATTGGTTACCGACGAGCGGGCCTGAGCACTCTCTTCCTACTCCCAGTCTCCCACTCCCCACTCCCACTTCCCCTTCCACTCCCAGAGTAAGGAAGAGACAGCTCTCCGCTGCCGTCGCCTTGAAGCGACGCCGCCACCGCCGGTGCTCAACACTGATGGGTGCCTTCGGGACCTCGCGCCCTGCCTCCGTCGCGCTGTGCGCCTTCCTCGTCTTCCTCAACCTCTTCGCCTTCCTTCTCGCCGTTGGCGCCGAGCGCCGCCGCAGCACGGTACGCGCCCCCCATTTCTCAGCCTTCGCTCCGGTCCCTCCGCGTCTCCTCCGCGCCTACGCTACGCGCGCGTCGCTGAGATCTTCTTCATGCTCGATGGCTGGCTGGATGCAGGGGAAGGTGGTGCCGGACGAGTACGACGAGCGGTCCTACTGCCTCTACGACACCGACGCCTCCACGGTCTACGGCGTCTCCGCTTTCTTCGTGCTGCTGCTCCAGCAGGCCATTGTCACCGCCGCCACGCGGTGCCTCTGTTTCGGCCCCGTGCTCTCCTCCCGCGGCTGCGCCGTCACCGCATTCGTCCTCTCCTGGTGCGTGTCTTAAACCCTAGACCCGCGCCTAAACCCCGCATTTTTCCCCTTTTTTGATCTGTATGTGGCGTCATGGGCTAATGATGCGTCTCACGGCCTGTAGATTGATCTGTAGATTTGATTCAATTTCACTACATTTGTTTCTCGGGTTGGTAGTAGCCACATACGCAGCACGCTTGAGGATAGCAAATCCGGATCTGTTTGTGCAGTAGCTCCATGGTTGCCTTTCGTAAGCTTCAGTTGTAGGCAGATAGGTCTTCTTTGAAATTTGAAGATGTGGGGGCTAAGTAGGAGGTTTAGTTGTTTTCAGTAGTAGTTGTTCTTGCTTTGCTAACTAACAAGCTGTTATGTTCTATGTATGACTCTGACACAACTTATTTCTGTATTGAATCCTTGCTTCTGGAAAGAATCTAGAATGCACTCCTTATTTTCAATATGCTAGAAGAGTTGTTGACCAGTTTTACCTCTACCATTAGTGCAAGAGCAGTGGAAGCCTTCTTCATAATCATTTGGTAATACTATTAATGTAGTTTTGCAATGCTGCCATGGTGCATACCTTAATGAAATTATTTATTTGAATTTGTCCTATGGATAGGTTGCACTCATTTGGTTGAATTATATGGACCTGTAACAGCTTATTGTAGGTCCAAATGCTGAATGGTAGTTGTGCAATTATGGATGAATTAGCAGCATAGGCTTGTAGTTGTTTGCCTTTACTAGTTTGAGCTGTTCCATTACTGCAAGAGCATGGAAGGGGAAGGGCTATGTAACCCTCACAATTGTACAGCAGATTCTACATAATCATTTGATAAATGTGTAAGTGTACTTCCAAAATGTTTGAATGGCTTATGCGTTAACGGCAACATAGCGTAATATCCTTTGAATTAGTTCTATGGACAAGTGGAACTGTACTAGTTTTACATGGACCTGTATCCTACAGCAGTACAGCTCGTTATATGTCGAAATGCCCAAATGGTGAATGATTTATGTAGCATACCAGTTCACATTTGGAAGAGAAGAGTAACGTCAATTGGTCTATCATTATCGAATCAGTTTTTCTGGGGAAGCATATTCCACTAGATTCTTCCGCGCTCATTTTTCCAAGATACTTTTTGCCCAACCCATTGTTTTTCTTACTTATGTGACACACCTGCTATCAGCATTTTATTGGGTGCCTTTGATGTTCCTTCAGATTGTTCTTTTATGTTAAATGCATGCTAGTTGTGATTTAGGTTTGAGGAGTTATGTGAGTAATGTTTATTCTACATATCAAATGTGTCATTCCATTTCTTAATTGATAAAACTGAAAAAATATAGATTTTAATGAGCAGTATTCAATGAAATCTTTTCTCTTGATAATTTGAAGAAATATCACTATTTGTTGATATGTATCTCAATGTGAAAACTATGGACTGCCAATCACTATAACAGTTGTATTGTTTTTCACATTAATAATCTCAGTCACTCAAGCCTGCTTAACTTCATCTTTAATGGAACTTGAGCTATCTTTATCGGTAGTCTTTTACATATGTTACATGTCATGTATCTCCCACCCTTTTTCTTGTGTGGTATTGAACTGGTGAGGATGCCAGCTGCTTATAAGTTATTGACCGCTGTTTGCTATGTACTGCACACCTTTTGTGAAACCATCATTGAAAATTGCTGATGTTTTTGTTAAGAGTAATCTCTGCTACTTAGGGCCTCTGTTTCAAATGGAGGAATGAAAAACACCAAAAAGGAAGAAAACACAGGAATAGGGAAGAAGTGTAGTGGCCAAACAGAACATAGGAATTAGAAGAGTTGGTGTTTGGGATGCAGGAACAAAACGAGCATTGGAAAAAAAATGGAATTAATGGGAAACTTGTTTGCTTGGACTCGATGTGGTTTTCATTCGTAAGTCATGATCAGGTAGTCTGCTCATCCCTATAGGGCATAGGCGCAAGAGTTTCTTTTAGCAACCCACTGACGAATGGATCATTTGATTTTACTACCACACATCCATGAAGCATTGAGCACTTTTTCCATCTCCTTTCTGCTGCTTTCACTCTAGTCTCTTCCATTCTCGATCGTATTATCTCTTCCCCCAAGTCTAGTTTCTCTCCTCCACCTGGGCACAATCTCACTCAGCCCACGTGCAGCCACCTTGAAGCATCCCCAACTGGCAATGGCAGATTGTCTATGTTGTTCCATTCAGGATGGTCCACATTACACTCTGTGGGTGCTTGGTGCAGAAAACAGAAGGTGAGAAGAGGCTGTGATGCACTTGATGGTGCAACAACACTTTTGCATTACAGATCTTGCTTTGATTCAGTTTCTTGTAGGTTCACCTCTATGTTCTCTCTTGAACATGTGTCCACCTTGAGCATGTGAAAAAACTTTGGGTCTGGGCAGAAGTTTTCGTTGCATGTTGCAAAGGGAAGTGATCCTTTCTGGAGGAATGGTTAGATTCGTTCCTCCAATCCAAACTGCATGTTCCAATGTTCCAAACAGGGCTCTAAAACATTCAAGTTGATGCTGATGATTTGCCTGCCATCACCATCACTCTGCCCCTAAACTTCTTATTTACCCAACCTTTGCCATTGAGTCTGATTATTGGGAATTTGTTGACTGTCTTATTTTCACTCTGATGGTTCTGTCATTTGTATTGCCTCTGTGACACTCTTATCGCATGAATTGTTTATGCACATGTTATTGTTTGTATTAGAGATATCAGATATGTATTTTATGTTAGCTCTATGTATGTGATCCACCCCTCCCTAATGGGTGAGAGGTATTATCCCAATCTTCTACCTTGTGTTGGCAATATATATGAGATCTCCCTCCCTAATGGGTGTGAGGTGCTATCCCAATCTTCTACAGTTTGATTTTTTATGCCTTTGCGATACACAAACTTTTGCTAGTTTTGAAAATTATTGTAGTTGTAAGAAACCCCAAGCTGCTTTGGTGGTCACACCAAATCTGAGGCTTTGGCAAGACCTCAAGAAGTTTAGCAAACTACTCTAATGAAGTTAGCCTACGCCTGACCAGATTGCATCTCTTGAGTCCTTAATGGGAGGATCCACATTAAAAGTTTCCTCCATTATGATCCAATCATCCTGGTGACCTCTATTCTGGCTCCAGCAAACTGTTGTTTGATTAAGGTGGTTTTGTGAAACCTTGTTGCTTTAAAGCCTGATGGGAAGTGTGAGTAACCAAAGGAATCTAGGTTTTCTGCACTATGTTTTTTACACAAGTTTGGTTCTGAAGTTTCATCACTATGGTCATAGTATTTATTCTTCCTTCAAAAATCTTGGTATTTAGAACTAGGATTGTAGATTGCAGATTCGGGTATTAACTCCCTCATTGGCATGCAAACCCATATGCATGTCTTTCTTGTATATGTGATATTTGTAGTTGGTGTACAGATACATTGATCGAAGAATACTTGCAATAGGCAAACTTTGTTGTGGGACACTTATTTTGTGCATTTTTCTCTAGGACAGCTATTGTGGAAATCAGCCAGTGGACACTATCTTCTTTTTTCATGCATTAATTGTGCACAATTTAGTGCCTTTCTGCACATGTTTATTGTTCCAGAATGCTAAATTGTATCCTGCAGAAAATTTCCCACGATACATGCCTTCCTGCTACAGAATTTGATTGAAAAATATAAGCTTAATTTTGTACCTGGGCATTTTCCTTATTAGGCCAGATGTAGAATTTGGATTGGACCTTCAGTTGGGTTACTTTTTTTATTAAGTCAGATGTACACATTGGTGCTGTATTTCCTGAGATCTAAAACTGCTGTTTGGAAATAACTTGGTCCTTCCATTGTTTTTTCACTTGTTTGCAGGATAACATTTCTCATCGCAGAAGCTTGCCTCATAGGAGGATCAGTGAGGAATGCAAAGCACACCAAGTATTTAGGCTACTATATGAAGCATGACTTGGTGACCTGCGCCACCCTTCGCAAGGGAGTCTTTGCAGCCGCTGCTGCAATGATGATCATCAACCTCGTGGCGTCCCTTGTGTACTACTGGAGTTACTCAAAAGCTGCGACGGGTGGGTTCATGAAGCACCAAAATGAGGTTGGTGTGGGCATGACGGATTACGGCCTTGACAAGGGTGTTTCTGGGCCCTGAGTGAGATGGAATCTGCAGTATGGGTTTCATTGCACCTGTGGTATAATATATCGTTGAAATGTATGTGCACCAAGTTGTGTTGTTTCTCTACGGTGTGAATGATATACCATGATTGTATTCTGACATGTGTTAGTCAGTGGTGATGTTGTATGGTCGTGATTTATATCTGTGAAAAATGTGATAGCATTAGCTGTATTTGGCTATTTGCTGTTGTGCGGACATGGCTTAATGCCCACGGCAGAAATCAGAAAGTGGGACTTCAATGTTCTTCGCTGTCATTAAATCATGCAAGGTGGTGGCACTGCAAGGAACTGTTGGATATTTATTCGCCGTACCTCGGCACATTTCCTAGCGGCGTTGTTCATCCTTGTGCGTGCTCTGCTTCACTGTCTTCGCGCTCGCTGTCACCAACGCAGGGGCCGTGTAGGGGTGAGAGTTCGAGGAGTACCTATATCTAGTTCAGGCGGAGGGGTGGAGGATGACCGCACCTGGGGTCTTACATGTGGTAAATTTAGCACCTATTTCATCGGATGTTTGACACATGTATAAAAATATTAAATGTAGTTTAAAAAATAACTAATTGCATAGATTGTGATTATTTTGCTAGATGAAGTTTTTAAGCCAAATTAGTCCATGACTTTGATAATGTGACGCTATAGTAAATATGTACTAATGATGAATTAATTATACTTAATTTGTCTCGTAGGCTACTGATGAAATTTGTTATTTGTTTTTTTTAATTAACATCCGAACACCTCATGTGACATGCAATGTGATACCTCTTAAACTTTAGTCACTACATCCAAACATCCCCCTCTAATGTGACACCTTTTTAAACTTTAGTCCCTACATCCAAACATCCCCTGAGTAGTTCACTTGAGATTTGAACCTATCTAGCTAGAGTTGATTTGTTTCCTTTAACTTATATATGCTGCGTACATGCCAATAAATTTTTACTCCCTCCGTTGTATTTGACTTTTTGACCTAAACTTTGACCACTTATTTAAAAAAATTTGTACACAGTCAAATTTAAGTTATTTCTAAAGAAAAATTTTTAGTAAAACAAGTCACAACAAAAGACATGATATTTTTGCACATGTTTTTAACTAAGATGAGCAGTCAAATTTGGTGTAAAAGAAGTCAAACATCTTGTACTTTGGAATACAATTTTATCATGCATATACCCATTGTGACACAACACATGCAACAGCGAAAATCACACCGAGCCCCACATGTCATATCATCATTGCTCGTAGATATATTTTCTTGTTGGTTTGCCATATCATCAACCATCATATGCGAATTAACCAAAAGTCAGTTGAAAGAAGAGAAATATAGTTTTGTGTATCTTGCTTTGCATAGCAAGTGAAAGGTCAGAGCAACAAACACCTGGTGCACAAGGGTTGTTAAGTATTTATGCCAGTACTTCCTTTTCTGCAAAAAAATTATATATATATATACCAACTATTTCATGATAATGTATACAAAATTTCTTACGTGTCACTGTAATAGGAACAACATTTCCTATATACCCTGAACGACCTATGTATACAAGTATGATATCCTAGTAGTTTGTTGCATACATACACTGCGGATTACTCGATAAATATAACACTGACAAAATATGTGAGGCACCCAAATGATGATAATACTGACCATCTTCACTGTCTGTATCTCCTTCCAATTTGAACAGGGAGGTGGCATGCAAAAATGTGGATTTGCTCCGAATCAGCAATTGTCATAGCATTTGGTGGGACAAATGCAGTTGCCAGATCACCATTTCTCTACCCATGTCATGTGCTCACAACCAAATTCTCTGTCAGTTCTAAATTATTTTTTAAATTCATCAGATGGTGAAGCAGATGCTTCCAGCAACGAAGAAAGTGATGGTCGCAGTAGAAGATACAGTGAGGGGCCCACAAAAGGCACCAGTGCAAGCGGTAGAAGCGATGAACCATTTTTCCTGTTAAGCAAATGCTAATTAATCTTACGTGATGCTTGTTTCAATTGGCACTTTATTACTCAGACATTGCAGAGTCTATCATGCAACTTCTCTACATAGCAAAGTTCTTACCATCGCCTTGCTGTCATGTCGTTGTACACCCAAAATGGTGAGAAGGCTGATAGCAAAGTAAAATCAAGGCAGGTGGCATGGATCTGATACATGACATAAAAGAAATAGAAAATTAATTTGACACCCACACTGTATTGATTAGATCCATAGTAATCAAATGCATGGCAATGGCATGTAATCAAATTATGGCATGATCCATATATAAATCACTTATAGTCTTTGCACCTTATACGGTAGAGGAAACTAGATCAGTGACTATTTTAACATTTAAACTTTAAACATGTTTCTCGTTATGATCACACTGAACACCAAAATTGTTTAGGGGTTGTAAAAAATAACTCAAATGAGAGAACATGTAAGATTTGAATACTAAATGCATGATAGTTATATATGCAGCCATTTACTCTAAATATAACAAAGCATTTGTTATTGTTCTTTTACTCAAGATTCACTTAATCATGTTGCAGAACTTACAAACTTGCTTGACCTAAAGTATCGAATAAATTCCGCCCAATCGTCGCCACCAGCTTTGCCAGCATATATGATTAGTCCAATGCCCAAGGCTAGCACTACCTGCGGCATGGAGAAAGAAATTCTGTCAATAACTACCAAATAGTGTTTGAAATGTAAAACAATACAACTAAAACTTACTCCTGCAGTTAACTTTGACTCAAGAAATTTTAATGGCCATTGTCCAATTTCATCTTCCTCAATGGGAGGTGGAGGCGGCTTCCATAAGACAAAGTAAGGAATCAAAGCATACGCTCCTCCGATGCATGAAAGAGCCAGGAATGGCCACACAGGAATCTTACTTTTGGAACTGCAATACAATTTTACTGTTACGAAAATAATATAGAAAACAGTAATCATAGAAAATAACTACTGCTACAATCATAAATTTTGTTATTATATGTGTACACCAAACTAGTGAGGGTCTGAGGGAATAAAAATACTAGTGCAAAATCACTAATCATTTAGTTTCTCAATATTTTGGACATAGGTATGTTCAGTTCTTATGTTTCCAAATAATAATCCATTTGCAGTCAATTCCAAAATCATGGAAATCACATTCTCCTTGCAAATGTATTCTACTAATCTTATGCTTGTGAAGCAGATGCTTCCAGCAACTAGCCTACCCCAATCACACCAAACTAGTGGACTTTGTTTCCTTTTCTATCTACCCTAATCTTTATCCTTTTGTCTTGTGCCTTTCTACGTTCTTTTGTACTGTTTCATATGGGTTTCATCTCTAGCCTACCCCAACTAACTTGGGACTAAAGGCTATGTTGTTGTTGTTGTTGTTGTTTATGCTTGTGAAAGAACCATGAATGTACAATGTAGCACATACTATGTAACACAAATGCCTCTATTACAAAGTGGATGTAAATGTAATCTACTGAATGAATGAAATGTGACAGGCAATGAGGCCATTCATGTACCTGTGTTTGTATGAACATAACAATTTTTATTAAAAACAATATGGCACAAAGGTGATGTGTATCTTAAATGCGACATGGATAAAACGATTCATTGGTTTAACAAGGGGAGTAAGGACTCCCGTGATCTCAATTCTCAAAATAAAAACCCTGTGCAATATACCATATTTGTAAAACAAGTGCACACTTTTTGCAGAATGAATACAATATATTCTGAATAAAAGGCAATTAGGAGCTTTTAGTAAAAGGGTGTAGCATAAATTTATCTTTCCGAGCTGAGCTGAATACATGAGCCAAAACACAAAAGAGGGCTATAATATAAATGAAAAATTATTTGGTGCTTTTGTACAACTTTAGGAGTCAAATAAAGGGAACATTTCATTGATTACAAATTCGCAGAGTCATTTACCCTCTTTCAGTGGGAAAGGCAGCACACTGTATACTAGTTCAACAACATGCTGGACAAAATCTTTGTTCGTGGTTGGCTTATTTACACAAAACAAAGAACAAGTCACATATCACTGTGTCTGCATACAAAGACAATATTTAGATCATCTTAATGTACAAGGTGTTATTACTACAACATGCAAAAGAAACTAGATAATCGTTCCATGGTTAATATCACCTATCCCAACTTGCTTGGGAAGGCACTGTTGTTGCTGATCAGTTTTTGTCAGATACAGGCGCAAGGACTATCATTGTGTTTGGGAACTATCTAAGACAAGCTTCGAGATCAGCCAAATAAAAGAAGAAAACTGCAAGTCTGCCACAGCCATCATCAGTAGCTTCCTACAGAACATTCATAGAGCATGAGCTGAGTAGGCCATAGGGTTCACAATTTCTCCTGAAATTTCGTGTTTATGGCTAGGGGCCGCATTTTTTTTTCATACCGGTTTAGTAAACCCTTGGCTGACTACATAATGCAAACAACCACACTAAAAGGTGGTGCAATGTAAACAAACTGATTCTCACCTTCTTCCAGTTGGAAGGAGCAGCATACTGTAGACTAGTGGCCAGAGGCCCATAATGTACCATAGAGAAACAAGAACATCATTCATTCGGAAGCCATCGTCACCCTTGAGATTCAAAAGTTTCTGCAAGAGGTATGTGTCTTGGTACTGCAACCAGAGCAGAGGCACAAATGACAAATTAGCAAGGGAATTCGAAATCACATTCACAACACAAGACGAAGCAGGTAGGCAGGCGAAATTGTCCCGTAAGTACCGGTGTCTGGTTAGGCGCGAGCAGGAAGACGTAGTACATGAGTCCCGCCCAAATCCCAAAGATGAGCACCGACGTGGTCCAGTCGCTGAACCTCCCGCCGCCGCTGCCTCCGGCAACAATCCGAGCAGCAGCCTCTGACACCGCCTCGCTCTTCTTCGTATCCTCTTGCTCGTGCGCAGGAGGAGAATCGGCGCCTGGAGGGCCCTGGAGGGACGAGTCTCTGCAGATTTGGGCCAAGCCACGGAGCCAAACTCCCGGCTGCCGGGCGTTGACGAACAGAGGGACCCTGGCACTGATGGCGCCACTAGTGATGGAGGCCGCGGCGGTTCTCGCGACGAGGCCTTCGGCGGTGGCCTTGTGAGAGGAGCGAGGGGAGCACGGGCGCTGGCGAGCATGGGGTAGGTAGAGGAGGATGTCATGGCGGTGCGCGGCGGTGGTGCTGAGGAGTGTGGTGGACCGTGAGGGATAAGCCGGCGGACGGCGGTGGTGCTGTGGGGAGCTGACAAAATTTCCAATTAGCTCCTCCTAGGTCCAGAAAATCTCAGCCCTTCATCTCTATATCTACGGCTCTGCCTTGCGGAGGCCGGCGTGGGCCGGAGCTTGCAGAGCAACCGGACGTTCAGTGAGTTCGTCAACGAGTTCGTCAACGACAAGCCTCTCGCTGGTGCAGGTCAGTGAGCTTTGCTGATTCTTGTGAAAGACTTCTTTGCTCGCTAGAAACGGGGGTGTTTAGTTGGTGAAAAAGTTAAGGTTCGGCTACGCTTTTTGTTTGTCTTGGTAATTATTATGCGGGTTTAAAAGATTCATCTCACACTTTTCACCCAAATTATGTAATTTTTTTATTTATCTACATTTAGTGCTTCATGTATGCGTAGAAAGATTCAATGTGTGTAGCACTTTTTGGGTTTGCTTTTTTAAAACTAAACACCCCTTAAGGATAACTGTTGACGTGTTTTCAAGTTAATTACATTGATGGAACTTCATAGCATAAATTAACTATGAAGGTGAAAAGTGGCTTTGATTTAAGTTTTTTAGGTGTTGACGAGCTCTTGTTCTTGCTGTCCATTACCATCAGCACCATTTGTTGCAATTTTTCTTTCAAAAGTATATACTCCCTTAGGTCCAAAAAAAAGAGCATCATTTTAGGTTTTTTTTATTTTTATTTGACCATCCATCTTATTCAAATTTTCTTTTATAAATATTATTTATTTTGTCATGACTTATTTATTTGATCATCCGTTTTCCTTTTGCATTACCTACAAATTTGCATGCATATGAACACAATGGATAACTTGTTCTAACAGGTTTGATTCTAGTGTCAAGTTGGAAATCAATATTGTGCAATCTTAGGACTCATAGTAAGGACTATTAAAAGATCCTAAATGGCTAGAGGGGTTGAATAGCCTAATAAAAATTTTTACAAAACACTAGATCAACTTGTTAGAATAATAAAGAGCGATAATCGTGGTTGCACTAGCTCTACTTGTCGGCAATCCACGTCTTCGACAATTCATGTTACTAAAGTCTCTAATCCACTCAATTAGCTAGGTCACTACTTTACCAACTAGGTGAGCAACTAGATTACACTAGACAAGCACAATATATAACAAAGTAAAGCAAAGTAGAGAGGATGTGTTATACCGACACGTTGAGGCAATGATCCAATCTCTGGAGAAAGATGAACAATATGATCACAATGAAGCCAATCACCGGGAGACAATCAAACACAAAGTGTAAACACTTGATTTGTTCACCGGAGTCCACTTGAGCACCCTTAAGCTAATCTCGGTCGTGTCGACCATCTCAACGGTGGATCAAGGTGGCGCGCACAACTTGCCTCACTAGGCCCTCTTGACACCTTGCCTCACTAGGCCCTCTTGAGCCAACGACACACGCAATCCACTAGAGTATCAATTCGGCACTCGCAGGAGAAGATCACAAATCCCTCACAATCAGGGAGGTGGCCAAGAACAATCACCTTCTCCTCCCAATGCCTCCACCAATCACTGAGCCGGTCTAGGAGTGGTGCTCTCCAAAAGCAACAAGAAATCACCGACAACGATGACCATCGAGTGCCTCTAAATGCAACTCTCAAAGCAATGCACTTGAATCTCACCCAGTCTCTTAAAGTTATGCTCCCAAGCCGGTGGGGGAGAGAGGGGAGATGTTTTTCTCATCTCTAGAAGGATAGAATGATTCAAAATGTCCAAGAGCGAGAGCTAGAGTTGGCCACACAACTATTTATAGGAGTGGGGAAACACCCCACAACAAACTCGATCCACGCATGGGCGCCGGGACGTGCCGGGGGAGCGCCGGATGCTGCATAGTGGCATCCGGCGCTCCACGGAATGCCAGTGTACTTGACCATTTGAAATTGACCGTTGGCGCGTGAAGTTACACATGCGTCGAATGCACATGTCGGACCAGCGTCCGATGCAGCTCGGCGGTCGCGTAAAGCCCCGCAAAAGCCGCCACCGTCGGACGGCTCACGAGATCGTCGGACGTTGCCGGCGTCGCGTTCACCTTCGCACTTGGCCTTGCGGCGTCATAGCACAGGCCAAATGCTGAACCTTTAGGGCCCAGGCGTCCGACCGCGACACATCTTTGGACGCTCCGGTGCGGCCCTCGCAGCGTCGCTTCAACCACAGTGCGCCGAACGCGCTCGCTGGCGTCCGACGCTTGTGTGAGCGGTGTCCAGCGCCCACCACTAACTTCTCCACCTTTGCAAATGTGCTAACACCACCACGTGTACATCTCCATGTGCTCGTGTGTTAGCATTTTAAAGGTTTAGTTAGCTCTCTAGGTTAGGAATGCATGCACAAGATTGTTGAACCTAGAGGCACATGAGGATCGATGTTCCTGACGTTTTCCTCTCTTTGTAGTCCGGCTATTGATCCTAAACCACTCACACCCTCTATGGTGCCTTGAGTGTAAAATCAAAATAGCCCTAAGATTATACATTCACCTTGAGCCTGTTTTCATCACCTCGATCTCAATGCGCCATAGTCCGAGCACTTGATCAACCTTTGGATCACTCCAAGCGTCCACCATGATCCTCATGCTCCACCACTTTGCAAGACCAATCTCCAACTAAAGCACACACTTAGCATAGAGAGATTAGTCCAAGGATGTCATCAATTAGCCAAAACCAAACTAGAGATCTTCAATTGTTTATGTTTTAGCTTTGATATGGACATGGATCCAGATAGAACAAATTACATGGATTTTGTAGAATCAGTGGTGAACAAATACCCTTCAGTGTATCTGGATGTAGTTCATGTTCAGTACTATGATGAAGCTCTAAAAACATTCCTTGAAATTAAATCTAACCAAGATTTGATGTCTATATTTAGTAAGCACATCAAGAGCAAGGCTATCTTCATTTTCATTATATATCGAGGCCCCGATGATCCATATGAGCCGATCACAAATTGGGAGTTTGAAGTTGATAGCCAACCAATAGACAACATAGAGGTTCATGAGGATGAGTACCTTAGAAATCCTGCACCACAAAAGGAACATGTAGGTGTAGATGAAGAGGCAATGTACTTAGAGACTCAACCACATAAAGTACTACAAATTGTGAATTGTCTAATTGAAAACCGAAAGGACCAAGATTATGATTATGTTAGTGAAGATGGTGAAGGAGAGGATGATAGTGATGATGACAAAGCGAGAGGAAGATGATGAAGTATAGGAGGAAGATTATGAAGTGCAAGAGGAAGTTGAAGTGGCATGTAATGATGAAAGTAATGCTCCAAATGTAGAGTGGAACACACCGGATCCTTGACTCCACTTATTCTAGCATGGATATTTTTAGATTGGCTATGTCACAACATGCAATCAAAAAGCAATACGAGTTCAATATTATAAAAGTGGACCTCATAGGTTGATGGCATATTGTTCAAAGAGAGACAAGTACAAGTGTCCATGGTGGATGTACACATCAACTAGTAAGGGATCAAAGAGAGACAAGTACAAGTGTCCATGGTGGATGTACACATCAACTAGTAAGGGAAGTACCTCTGTGACGGTAATTGCTAAACCCTAGTACTTTCCTTGTCCCTCGTGCTATTGTAGGTTACTAATTATTTTTTGTGTTGCTGATTATGTTTTGTAGGTGAGAAAAACCCTTTTGCTCACAAATGTTATACTGTAAGAAGGAGCAAGAAGGTGAAGAATGCAACCAGGCGTTGGATTTATGAGCGGTGAAGGACTTCCTCATAACACAAGCAACTTTGGGTGCAACGGAATTACGAGAAGAAGCTAAAAGAACATAAGGTATTTTTCCTATATCTGAAATGTTTTCTACCCTACCGGTCTTTATTATATTAACAATATTTGCTGCAAAAAATAACGTTTGAAGGTCAAGAAGTGGCTCAAATCAGCCGGAACCACTTTCCATCGACAATCCCTCACACATGGAACATCCTATAAATCCTAAAGTTACAAAGAAGGTTGCCATAAAGAAGAACCTGCCAAGTTTGAAGAACATTGTGCCACTTGATAGCCCGTCCATGCGTACTAGAAGTAAGAAAATGCAACCATCTAGCCCGGCAGCAATGAGTACACGAAGCAAGAGAAGACTTAGCCTTTGATATGCATGTTCTCATGTCTTTGTCTGTTTGTCAATTAATGAACTTAGAAATCTCTTGTACTGTATGCCATGGTTAATGTGGACTTGTTTGTGAACTTACATCTTATGTGTGAACCTTGTTCAAGTATGTGTGAACCTTTGGTTAAGCGAGAAGACTTACTGTTGTTATCCATTTGTTTGAAATTTGTGGACGTGTGTACTAGGTGTGGATTTATATGCATATGGAATGGTCATTGTCATGTCATAGCCAAATATAAATAAAAGCGTACTGATTTTGGAGATTAATGATCATATATAGCCTGATATGCACACAAATATTTCATTTTGCTCTAGAGGTAAAAGGTCATTTTACCTTGTTGTTCATACTGTTACCATGCCAAACTAACGGAAGGGCCAGATCCGCAAAAGAAATTTCGAGTTAGGGCCAAAACAACTAAGTTTGATAAAATTTGGGCCAAAAAACTAAGGAGTAGTTTTTGTAGGGCCAAAAACCCAATTCTTTTTTTTTTTTTTTTTTGAAACTCCAAAAACCCAATTCTCCCAATGTTTTACTAGTACTAGTGGCAATGCACGTGCGACACACGTGTTTTATATCTAGGACATATGACATCTTAGTATATTAGTTTCACAGTATTTATCAAATTACTCCAAAAACCCAATTCATGGCCAGACTTTGACAAATCCAAATTACAAGATTATATATAGATATATATATATATCTTATCATATATATATAAGTCCGCATTTGTATCCTTTGGCTAACTATAAATAATGTAAGCAAGATCAACCTTAAAAGTTATCTGATTAGACCGTTCTTGAGCTTCACCGATATTTATTCTCTTCATTCTTTCACCGATAGTTCCAGTACCTCTATTCATTAAATTTAAATTAAACAAATGTTCAAAACTCACTTCAAATGATGTGATGGCAATCAATCCCGCTTGCCTATGTAGGATTGACGTTGTTGGCCAATCAAGGTGATCTAAGACGATGACATTCAAGACTCGAGGCACAAATTGTCATTTCCTCATTCCTCATCTGAGGTTAAAATTTGGAAAGTACCATGTTCGGAGCATGCCTCGTCAACAAGGATTATACCCTTGGACTTCCCATTGATTTGGAAAGGGTTCTCACTTTTTGCCTGGGCACCATAAAAACACAATCCCACCCACATGTGAAATTTCACTACCACCTGATATGGGCATGTTAATTTGGTTGGCTTTATCTTCACTAAAACACACTAAATTTTGCAGAAATAGTACACAATTTTTGTCCAAGTATAGAATGCTTGGAAGCTATTAAACCACACCATCCTTGAATGGTAGCAACTTAAAGATAATCTATGAGACTTATTTACCTAAGGAGTTTTCCAAACTGCCGAAGCTTCATTTGGTTGCATTGTCACAAAATAATACAGTAATGTTGTTCTTAACAAAGCAAATCAATCCTGCCAAGTGCTATAGGTATATGGAGCTGTTCTTAATGTCTTGATCTCAGTAAACTGTCTAAAAACACCATTAATCATTTACTTGCAGAAATTGGAGGACACCTCCTGCTAACTTTTTTTTTTCTTCTATCCAGTCCATGCAACATTGAACTTACATCGACACTAAACCACTATGTAGTTTCTTTGGCCAAAATTCTTACAATGCACCTTCGTGAAGGGCACAAACTAACCCATAAGGAATATATACACATATCCTGACTTAAAAGCCCTTACTGTTCTTCGGATCAGTTTCAATTTGAGCATGCTCAGGGCCTAAGTTACGTTTACATAAATTTTGGAGCATGTTTCAAAGGAAGGACAGAAAACGATCAGCCAAAGCAACGCTAAGAAACTGAAGATAATATATTCTAGAATTCATAATCAGGCATGGCATGATTATTATCCAATATGAATTCTGCATGTAGAAATCAGGCACATAGTAATACAAAAAAATGATGGTGTGAACACATAAAGTTTTTTTTTTTTTAATGATTGCTTAATGGTTAATAGTGCCTACCTAGCACCTTCTCATCTGGTCGTTGCCCAATTCTTCAACAGAATTCCATCAAGGCAAACCGACATCATCTCTGCCAGAAAGACAGAATGCATTGGCTGAGGAAACCATTTCAGTTCAAATATGGGGCATCAGTAAATACCATGAGAACAGGACAATAGGTAATTAGCATAAGCATGCGAAGGGTACCACAGCGCTGCAGACGATTTGTCCCTGTGGGCCGGTGAGTGATATACTGACATCGAGAGATCCCTGAGTCCTGACGGTGGGGTGGTGCATCGTCGTGGACATGGAGAGGATCTTGTAACGGCCGCGGAATACGACGACCGCGGCAACAGCGCCTCCTCTGTTCCGGGACGCCGCGGGGTGGCGGAGCAATCGGCAATGGCGCCTGTGCCCGCAAGCATGCAGATCCCGAGGCCGTGGAGGCGCGCGAAGTCCGCGAGCGCCCACGACGACATCCGCGTAACCATTGAATGCGTCTTGGGCTTGTTCTAGATCAGGGCGGCCGGGCCGACCATGACTTCGCCTCCCGGCCTCTATGACGCTCGCCGCCGGCCCGTCGACTCTTGTTGCCCCGTCCTTCACGGTGAGGGAAGGCCACCGCTACCGTCGTCGGGGCGAGGTAGGGCCACGGCCGCGCGTCGTGGTGGGTGAAGGGTCGCGCGTGTGGTCGCTGGTCGGTTGTGCCGCCAGATCAATGTTTTGGGGAACAGGACGTCATGGAACAGATCAAGAATGCCGTAGGGTGAAGTTGGGGTATGGGTTGGCGTCGGGGCGGTGGTTTGGCATCACCGTATAACAGGGACGGTCACGCCGTATCGGGATGCTTCGCACCTTTCGGAGCCGCGGTCCCGCGCGATGCACTGCGAGAGTTTTGCGTGTAAATTGGAAGCAGCGAAGGGGAGAAACACCCTGTAACGTAAGGTTCGTCACACCTGATAGCCATCGGATGGAGAATTCAGACGAATCTGATGGACGAGATCGTGATATGTGCTATATAATTCTTCCGCTCTTTTATAGTATTTTATTTATTATTTATTTTAGAGTAAAATCCTTTGTAGGTCCTTAAACTTGTCATGAGGCCTCATCTAGGTCCATGTACTTAGGAAACTAGGCAAACAGTCCTAAACTTGTCACGAGGTCTCATCATCTAGATCTAAAACCGGGTTTGATAGGCGGTTTTGCTACAGTAAGTGGTTTTGTCTTTGTCTTTTTCTTTTTAATTTAGATTGAATCTTTTGAAAAATCACAGTTAATTATAGAAAATTTATAAAATGAAAAATCTAATTCTTTTGGACTTCACATGAGTAGATCTACAAGTTTAACATATAATATAGTATACTTTAGTACAAAATTTTACATGAGTAGATCTACAAGTGAATATATAATATGGTATAGTTTAGTATAAAATTTTTGCTACTGAAGCTTTTATTTTTTTTATTTGTTATTTATTTGGCTGAATCTTTAAAAACTATAGTAAATCAAAAAAAAAATTAAAATAGAAATTTAGTTTTGTTTGTGTCATGAACCAAAATCAATGGGCCCCAAGGGGGGGAACGTCAACAGCCCAACAGGGCTCATGCGTGCGCATGGGCAAGGCCAGGCCTGTGGCCGGCCGCCACCGCCGTCGCGCCATCGTCGTCATCAGCTTCGTCATTAAGTAATAGATATTTAGGGAATAAAGATAGAAATAAAATAGGGAATAAATAGGTTGCTTGTGAGAGAGGTATTCCAATCTATAAGGAAACTTCCTAGAGATTGCTTAGCGTGCAAGTCTTCCCTGGACTATAAATACAAGTGAGTCATGTCGTTTGGATTTTAATCAAGAAAAAATTAAAGGGGTAACTCCCAAATAGCTCTTGTCTCTCCAGCTCTCTCTCCCTAACCCTAGCGCACGAACCCCCCGACATCAACTACCTCTTCGCCATGCCCATCATCGACAACAACTACAAGGGCATGAACCACGACGACCCCCTCGCGGCCAACCTCGACAACGGCGCCCACGACGTCAACCCAACGGACGCCGCCACGAGATGAGAACACCGATGTTCCCGGGCGCCACCGACGAAACGGTCGTTCACCGGCCGACATACGACAACAACAATCCGCTACACTTCTGGACATCCTTCCGGCATCAACAATGGTGGAGAACACCATCGGGCAACCTCGAGATCCGGCAAAGGCGCCACCATCAGTACCACGTCGGCGAGAACATCGGTACACCGCTATACTCTCGACAAGAGTGGCACCCCTCCTTCTCGGGTTCGTCTACATGCCAACCCGGGCGACACGGAGTCTTGGGACACCTCCCACACAGTGTCTTCTTCGCGGCCTCAAGCTGCCCATCAATGGTGACACCAACGACCATCGTGCCATCGACTACTCGGCTATGACGGCCGGGGCGACTCGAGCCAAACCGGTTGGCTCCCGGGTTCCTCAACGACATCTCGTCGATGCGACTACGCCAACAAACCGTGGGCTGCAATGCATCCAGCGGCAACCAACGCAGGGAGTACGGCGAGCCACCCAGCCCAAGAGTCCAGTGCTCCCATCTTGGCAAGCCTCGACTTGTGAGAGCTTCACCGACGACGACAAGAGGTACATGCCACCCACATCAACCACCTACGCCGTCAACCTCATCACAATCGAAAGCTCTCGTTCCACCTCAAGCTGGCTACATCAACGGACCACGAGCTACACGACATAGCCGGAACCAACAAGCGCCGGGACGGGAGCACCGGTTTCGGCGACACTTGCGGTGATTGGCGTCCACCTTCCGACGAGTTCATCACTTGTGCCGGGCTTCACGACAAGCAACAGGCGTTGAAGGAGCCACCACATATCTTCTTGCCATCGGCGCCAATCTTCTTCCTCGACAACCCAGCACTACTACGCCTCGGGAATTGTCAAAGGTACTAGGGGATATTCTCGAACCGGGTGGGATGATTTTGCACACACTTGAGGTTGGCTTTCACCCTCGACGTACTCAGTACCGATGGAACCACCTCGAGAGGGCAATGGAATTCCATCCATTAAACCAGAATCAACAAAGGTCGGCGTCTTTATCTTCGCCCGACTCATTCCCTCAACACAAGTGGATGCACCAATCTTCGGGTCGTGCTACTCCATCGCCCGTCAACAACGACGGTCATGCGCGAGAACCACGGTAGCGAGGACGCGGCTGTTCGGGAAAGGGGGGAGAGATGTCATGAACCAAAATCAATGGGCCCCAAGGGGGGAACGCCAACAGCCCAACGGGGCTCATGCGCGCGCATGGGCAAGGCCAGGCTGTGGCCGACCGCCGCCGCCGTCGCGCCATCGTAGATCATCGCCTTCGTCATTAAGTAATAGATATTTATGGAATAAAGATAGGAATAAAATAGGGAACAAATAGGTTGCTTGTGAGAGAGGTATTCCAATCTATAAGGAAACTTCCTAGAGATTGCTTAGCGTGCAAGTCTTTCTGTACTATAAATACAAGGGTCAGAATCGTTTGAATTTTAATCAAGAAAAAAAAATTAAAGGGGTAACTCCCAAACAGCTCTTGTCTCTCAAATCTCTCTCTCTCCCTACCCTAGCGCACGTGCGCCGCCACCACCAGCGCCGCCCCTCCCTCGCGCGCCGCCGCCGTCACGCCGCCGCGGGGCGCGGCAGCCCGCCCGCAAGACGTCGCCACCTCCTTCCTCATCTCTCTCGCGTCATCGCCCGAGCTGCTACACGTCATCTTCAACGTCTTCTTCCTCGCCGTTCTTCATCACCCTACGTCATCACGCCGTCGATCGTCGCCTCCATCGCCATCCTCACCGCCAACGACAAGCAATCGGTGTCAATTCCGGTCCAATCTGGCGAAATCGGCGGTTTGACTCCACATGCGCATGTCTACGTAGTGAGTAACTCCACATGCGCATGTCTACGTGAGTGAGTATATAATATGATATGCTTTAGTCAATAAAATAATTAGAAGTGCAGCTACAAATTATTTCAATTAATTACAAAAAAGCATAGATTTAAAGCTACAATAAAATTTGGACTAAAGTATACTATATTATATGTTCACTTGTAGATTTACTCACGTGAAGTCCAAAAGAATTAGATTTTTCATTTTATGATTTTTCTATAATTTCTGTGATTTTTTAAAGATTCAATCTAAATTGAAAAAGAAAAAGAAAGAGAAAAGGACAAAAACCACTTACTGTAGCAAAATCGCGTACCAAACCCCGGTTTTGGACCCGGATGAGACCTCGTGACAAGTTCGGGGACCTGTTTACCTAGTTTTCTAAGTACATGGACCTAGATGAGACCTTATGACAAGTTCAAAGACCTACAGTGGATTTTACTCTTTATTTAATTTTACAGTATAGATAGATATAGATATAAACAGTAATAGTGATAATAACAAGAAAAAAAAAGTAATACCGTGTGTTGGGCTTCACAAAAACAGTGAAGAGATAGCCCTAAGACTGGCAGCGGTCTGAAACCCAGCCCATTAGCCCATCTCACAGCCCGCGTGATCATGCACGTGCAATGTCGTTGCCCAATTCAACATTTTCCCTCCAACATCATCCGCTATATATATATATATCTACCTCCCCTGCTTCTTCCTCTGCAATCCCCATCGCGGCACCACCAATGGCGGGGCCTCGTTGCAGCAACGCCGTCTTCGCGTGCTTCAACGTCCTCACCCTCCTCCTTGGCGCAGCCGTGCTCGCGTGGGGCATCTACGCTGGCGCGCCCCACCGCGGTGGCGACTGCCAGCGCTTCCTCCGCACGCCGGCCCTGTACCTGGGCGCGGCCATCTTGGTCGTCTCCATGGCCGGCATCGCGGGCGCATGCTGTCGCTCGTCCATTCTCGTCTGCTTCTACCTCTTCATAGCGGCGCTGCTCATCCTCGCCACGCTCTGCTTCGCCGTGTTCGCGCTCGTCGTCACCAACGCCGGGGCCGGCCGGGCCGTGTCGGGGCGAGGGTTCAAGGAGTACCGGCTTGGGGACTACTCCAGCTGGCTCAGGCGGAGGGTGGAGGACGACCGCACCTGGGGACGGATCAGGAGCTGCCTTGCGGAGGCCGGCGTGTGCCGGAGCTTGCAGAGCAACCGGACGTTCAGTGAGTTCGTCAACGACAACCTCTCGCCGGTGCAGGTCAGTGAGCTTTGCTGATTCTTGTGAAACACTTCTTTGCGTGCCACAAACATGCTTAAGGATAATTGTTTGCTTCTTTTCAAAAAAAAAAAAAAAAATGTTCGCTTCTTTTCAAGTTACACTGATGGAACTAAGTAATGGTCTACTATGTGATCTTCATTGTATAAATTAATTCTCAAGGTAAAAAGTGGCTTTAAGATTGAGTTCTTGAGAAAGGTGCTACTTTTTGTATGAACATATATTTTTGCATTTTTTGTTTCAAAAGTATTATTGTCTAGTTTTTGTATTTTGTTCTGCAAGACCAAGGCAGCAAGGGATATGTTCTTCAGTTTGGTAATGCCAGTGTTACCTAATGCATGCATGTATCCTAAAGTCAACAGGAGGACATCTCACCTGAACTGCGCCTTAGATATTTTTGAAAGCAAATGCTTTCTTGACCCATTCTAGTGAAGCCATCCAGTGGATTGCTCAAGTTGCTTCTTTTAGCGTTTAACTGTTGTTTAGAACAGTCAGAGAGCGACTCTATTGCAAAATAATTCAGTGCGGTGACAGCACGGTGTTTACTGCTTTATTATGCTGTACTATAAGGAGGCTAAGTGCTAAACTATTAGGAGGCAAAATCAATTGTTTTATCTAATCACATAGCAAATCTTCATGTACACAAGAGGAATTCATCCAGCAATAGGGTGTGCAGCCAGCCAACAGCCCTAGCCACAGCGTTGCAAAAAGCACTTTCCATCAGCTCGCTTGAACTTATCAGCTCGGCTTATCAGATATTTTTCTCTCACAATAAAACAACTTCAGCTAGCTTATCAGCGGGCTTTTCCACATATTGTTGCCTTCAAGTGTAAACGAGAGACAATAGTATGGTTAAGTTCACTTGAGATGTACACAATGTTAATTTTTGTGAAAGTACTCAATGCAATGCAAGTGAGTATCTTTCATCTGGCATCACTCGATGTGATATTTAGCGACCATCACGACTTCATCAAAGTCTTGCATGCACAATAGCTAGCAGAGTAGATGACCAGGGCAAGCTTCTAATCTATACCATAGGATTTCGGTCAATGCTAACAACTCTTATAAAATACTAAAAGTTTTCAGTAGATGATACATGACAGTGATGGTGTTGGGTAATGCATCCATTGATTTGGTCTTAGATGTGTTATTACAAGAGCATGCTTCTACACATTCTAGATGTGCTTTTCAATTAAACATTTATGATATTTCCATGTTGCAAAAGGTCAAGTCTACACACTCTGATTCAGCTGTGATCGTGCATTTTCTGGGAAAAAACTGTGGGCATCGTCTTCCTGCAAAAAAAAGAAAAAGAAAAAGATCCATTACATTCATTTCCAAATACTCTGGAAAAACAGAAAGAGTTTAAAAAATATGAAAATAAAGGTAAAAAGAGTTTAAGGCTATATAATGACTTGTGATCCAACTGGTGTTTTACAGTCTGGATGCTGCAAGCCCCCAACTGAATGCAACTTCGCATACCTGAACGAGACCTACTGGTTGAAGCCCTCAGGTCCTAGCAACTCGTCCAACCCTGACTGCGGCACCTGGTCCAACGACCAGTCTGAGCTCTGCTACGCCTGCCAGTCTTGCAAGGCCGGCGTCCTCGGTAATCTCAAGAACAGCTGGAAGAAGATTGCCATCGTTAATGCTGCATTCATCGCTCTCCTCATCGTCGTCTACTCCATCGGATGCTGCGTGCTTCGGAACAACCGGCGGCACAAGTACAGCCTGGTTGGGAAGTAGGAAGTGTCTGGTAAAGATGCGTGCCACTGCAGCTATTTCTGAAGCTTCTGTGCAGGAATGTTGATGGATGGGTCTTCTTCTTCTATGTAAATGGTCATCGTCTGTGCCATGATTTATGCTCGGGTTCTTATCAGTCAGTATGATATTTTTTTTTGAAAGAAATTATCAGTATGATATATGTGAGAATAAAATGAAACCATGGGTTTTGGATCAGACAATTTGTCCAAGCCATATTGTTTTGTTTAAATTTCAGATAGACAGAAACAGAGTACAAGGAAGTTACGCTATATGGTGTTTGTAATTTAGATTATGCGATAAGGAAGCTTTTGTTGCACGAAAGCTACAAGCTAGATACCCCCAATGCAAGGATAGAATATTGGTAGTTTGGGTAATGTTTGGGATTTTTTAGTGAATTATTGCCTCAGCATATTGATTGGGCACATACAACTACCTACTAGCAATAGTGCTCAAGGATCCTAGGTCACTAGTAGCTAGTAGCAAGGCCTACTACAATTGGCATAAAGGGGTCCAACCTTTTGACAAACCTACTGAAGTGCTGGTAATATGATTATTTGGTTTCCAGCTGATCGAGGTCCAACATGCGAATGTTATTCTTCTTAGCCTTGCCTACTGTATCTGAAACTGAACAAAAGAGAACAGTAAGAAACTGATATAGCTTCCAATCACAACCCCTCCTATTTCTTATCTTTGAACATAGGAGTATTATATATAATAACCAAATGCAGCTTTTCTCCCATTATTTTTCCTATCCACTGTGGTGTACGCTGGACCATCAGTGATATTGAAGCATTCATGCACTAGTGTGCAGACTATGGATGGCACAAGTACAATAATGCACATATGTTCCCTCAACTCTCATATAGTCATATTTACACGTTGACATACCCCCACACATGAATATATGCTAGCTGTAATTAGTTCATTGTTTAGGGTGGTATTTACATATTGACATACCCCCACACATGTATAGTTGAGCCTTTTGGAACTCATTGACATTCCATTTCCATATGATAGTGTTCTTACTGGACTAAGGATTAGGAAGGACATGAAAGTCTGTTGAGATATCTTAGAGAGCTTAAGCCCGACCGATCCAAACCAGCAAAACTTGGACCATTTGCAACTAACTGTTGCCTAGGAGTTGTGGCTTTTTTTTTTTTTTTGATGTGAGAGTATTATTACCTTCCATTCCAAATTATAAGACGTTTTGGCTTTTTTAGATACGGTTCTTTTACTATGTATTTAAACATAGTGTATAACTAGGTGCATAACAAAATAAAGTATCTAAAAAAGCCAAAATGTCTTATAATTTGGAACGGAGTGAGTATGTGACAATTTCGATTCAGTTTCACTACCTATCGAGTTTGTTACAGGGGATGGAGAGAAATATGATGATACTTCCTGTTGGCAGTGTGGTACTATAGCTACTAGTAGGGAACAGTGATTTGCATGTGAATGTTCGTCAGGTTGAATCATTACCTCGGCAATCTTAGTGGTCTACATACAAGTTGCAATAGTGCTGTCGAATCCTAGGCTGCCTCTAGCTACTAGATACAACGACGGATACAGTTGTTGCATACAGTGGGTTCAGGTTCAACCCTTTTTCATACACCAAGTATTGATAGTGTACACTAGTAATATTTTTCACTGGTTTCCTTGTCCGATGACAGCATGATAGTCCTCCTAGTTTCGATCCCAATGTTGAACCGGACGTTTTGATGCAGCACAGTTTCTGAGGCTGAAATGGCAGCAATGAAAAACTTGAAACTTTATTTCATGACATGGACACTGCTTACTGTTAGTTCTAGTCTTGGTTAAAATATCTGTGGTCTCACAAAAGAATGAGGCCAAGCTACAAATTTAATAGTAGATAGATCCTTAGAGTCACACTTTAAGTGGAGAGACAAATAACTGCTCCCTGTCCTAGTACACATTAATATGAGTCATTTTGGACTAGAAATTTATTTGACAACATTTAATTTCATTATAATAAATCACTCCTTTGATCATACCACCTTTGTTCTCCTTATTGCCGGTATATATATATATACAGGGGCCCATATTTTGAACATACAGAAACAGAGCTTTATCAGAGCAGAAACATCATCAAGACTGCACAGACTCCACGTACTAGAAGCAGATTATATTTTGCCCACCCACTAAACCAAAATTTGCTAGTTATTCAACAAGAAAAAACTTGTTTCACCAAATGGATGATGGCTTGTGTTCATCCTATGCTGTGATGAGGAGATACAGCAAAACCAGGTCCATGTTTGCACTGACATGTACTTGCACAATAGTTACACTACACTGGGTACTGCTGCTAGTACAGCTAGCTATAGCTATAGTAAGTTGGCCCCCGGAGACAATGCCTATCCAGTGATCCAGATCAGACGGCGGCTTCAGTTGCGGTCCTTGCCTTCTGTGCATGCGTGACATGAGCCTGGTGGCCAAGGATTTTCATTCAATCCTCTCATACCTCCTCCTCTCATGCAGCTCTGCACCTGCAGTCTCGCAGTTGCTGCCTGCTCCGTCCCTGCAATCCAATCAGCAGGCAAATGTTACTGACAGACATGGATATGTGGACAATTGTTTGGCATGGCGAGTCATTCATATAACATATTCTTCAGGGTTCCAAGTAAGGTTAAAAACAAGCACCTTTATGTTTAAGTAAGCTTAAGTAAAGAAGTTTGTTACTTTGGGCAAATCAGGAAAGGAGGCAATCTAGCTGTATGTTCAGTAAACAAATGTGCATTCAAATGGGAAAAAAAATGAAAGCCATGCACTTTTTCTTGTAGAAAGGAAAAGTTGTGTGAGATGGAACTATGGAAGTGGAAGGGTAGCTAGAACTTGAGAGTATGCCATATGGAATGTACCACAGATACAAAGAATAGACATTTCAATTCAATCACTGACAGGAGGTACAGTAGTACAGCACTAGCTATATACTAAGTACTTCATTAGTTAGTAATACTAACTCTCAATATAATAACCGTCACCCTGAATTCAGATACTCATCAAAATCTAAAGAAACAAATACTGAACTTTCAGATACTCATCAAAATCTGAAAAAAACAAATAGCAGATCGATGCAGACTAATATATTCACTGCAAATCACATATAGATAGATTAGACTTCATTTACCATCAAATCAAATTACAAAAAGACTCAGAAGCTCGAAAGATTGCACAGAGGACACTACGCTAAGCTCACCCTGAGATGATGGCCTCGATCAGCCCAGCTGGGAAGAACGGGATCCTTTGCAGAGGCATTGCATGAGCTCCACCTGCGTCTTGAGGCACACAACGTAGTCCAGCGTCTCGGTGAGCAGGGAGAGGCCACGCATCGCCTCCCCACCCGGCACAAGGCTCCTCAGCACCTGCAGCCTCGCCTTCACCATCCTCCTGGCCGCCGCCATTGCGCTGCATCTGCCGCCACCCGCCGCCGGCAGCAGCAGCAGCAAGCTCCTCCTCTTCCTCCCGGCGGCAGCGCCGCTGCACACCCGGCGCGACCTCCGCACGATCCTCCTGCTCCGTGCATCCTTCCTGACCCTCGAGCTCGCCGCCGCCGCTTTGGCGGCCATCTCGTAGCCGTCGCCGCCCATGATGCGGCGCAGGAGCGCCTCGTTGCGCTGCTCTGCCGCGTGCCTCGCGACGAGCGCGCGCGCCCACGCCGGCGCCGGCGCCGGCGCCGTCGAGGCGCGGGCGCGGGCCCGTGCGGCGGAGGACGACGCCTGCAGCGCCAGCGCCATCGCTACGTCGGAGGACAGCCGCACGGCGTCCCGGCGCTCCCGAAGGCCCATGGACTTGGACGCCTGGCCGGCCGCGCGCAGGCTCAGCAGGAGCTGCGCCATGAAGGCCTTCTTGAACCTCCTCGGGGCATGCATTGGTGTCAGTCACTGCTAGCGCTAGCGACCAACAAGCAATGGCTACTTTCTCAGTTGGTTCTTGGAAGGAGGAGAAGGAGAAGGTGATGGTTTGTAGGAGCTCAGTCCAGCTCCAAGAGGAGAGGTTTATGTGAATATAAAGCTAGAGCTAGGTGAGGTGAGGCCAAGAACAAGAAAGGTGCATGTGGCCTTGCTCAGCTGCTATTCATTGCAGGCTGAAGGCAGGGTAGATTGTTTTGCTTTGAACCATCCATTTGGATTTATTAAAACAAACAGCCCTGTTTGCATTGCATGGGATATACACATTTTAATACTGTACTAGCTAGTATTTCTTTTTTCTTAAAATATCAGATAATTATTATTGATAATATAAAAGGGCAATCTGTTGTAGGTGTACTTTTGGTGATGAATACATTTTCCCTTTTTTTTTTCTTTTTGTTGGTGATGAATACATAAATGTATGTGAAGATACAAATGTTGATTTTCTTTTTCTATAAATGGAGTCAATCTTTTTTTTTTAAAAAAATATACTTAGTTCGTAAATAGAAGTCCAGAGGGACTAATTATTTTTTTCCCAGGCCAATATGTGTTGAATAAATTAAGTAAAAGAATTGGTATGCACAAAGCGAAAGATATCTCGGATACTTCAGGGGACCCACGCCCCAACCCCCCGAACGGTCAATTTAACTGTCAAAAGCAGTTATATAACTTCCACAGGAGCAGATAGCATCTTTTTCTATGAAATTTTATGTGCTCAGTTATTATTAAATAAACTTAGGGAGTAAGAAACAAAAGGGTGATGTCTCAAGTATGAAAGATGGTGTGGGAAAAGGAAAAGAAGAGGAGAAAGAGTACACTTTCTACATGTTACAAGGAGAGAGGGACAGAGAAGAGGGGTGATGGGCAGAGAGAGGAGGAGAGGCAGACCATGCACATGGCTGCACATGCTGGAGCAGCCCCACTTTTGGAGACCCACCCTAATAACATCCAAATAGTCATCCTAAATCAATGCTAAATATTGTTCCACGAGAAACGGAAGACACGTCCATTCCGTCACACAGATGACTCACTAATCAGCTTGTCTGCCAGCATCTTTAATTACTTGGCTACTGTAATGTCAATTTTAGTGTACAGTTGCATTGTCGTGGCTTCTGTGTTCTGGGTGTTGTTGGTGAGAAAATGGCTAATTTACAGCGTCAAAACATGGTTTCGCTAGTTTGCCATCAAATAAAACGGATTCGCTGAAATGCCAGTATCAAACTGGACTTGCAGGCTAGAATGCCATTCTTCTCTTTTCTATCTCATTCCTACCCGTTTTGCCCATGCCTCCTACCTTATCTGAGCTAGGGAAGCTCGGCCACGCGCCGGGCGTCAGCTCGGCCGGAAATGGGCGAGTGCGCGCCGGGGCGAAGCGAGGACATTGACGCGTTGCGGCGTGATACGGCGAGTGCGACGGGATCCTCGCCGGGGATGGGGAGTGAGCGGGGTGCCCGCCTGTGGCGGGGCGGCTCGGTCCCGTCGGAGTGGCTCCGGTTTTGCCGAGCCGTGAGCAAAGAGGGCGAGGGAGGAAGGGGAGGGCATGGTCGCGGTCCCATCACCTGCGGCAAACTTGTCGACGAACCGCGGAGGCCGAAGCGGCGGACGGGTGGATCGACGGTGGCGGCTTGGGACGGTGGCGGCGAGCTCAGCGCTGCGTGCGCGCGGCCGAGAGGGTGAGGGAGGGAAGCGAGGAGGCGGGCGCCCTCTTATTGGCACGTGGCCTCGACGGCGAGCCGGGAGCGCGAGGCGCGGTCGGCCGCAAGATGTAGCGGAGCAGTTCAGCGACGGTGGCGACGACCGGAGGCGAGCGCCGAGCGCCGCGGGTGGGGAGGCGACGGCGCAAGGAGGGCGAGGATTGGGTGCGGCGACGCCGCCGGGCGTGCCCCGGTCCCGCCGCGCGCCCGCCCTCATCCCCGACGTGAGGTGCCCGCGCATCCATTGAGGAGGAAACAAGCGTGGCGGGAGCTTCGTGCCCGGCCTGCCATGATCGCGGAGCGAGCGTAACACCGTGAGGAGAAAATAGAGAGGGAGAGCGTCGGGTCGAAGCAGTCAAGCACCGGCGACGTACCTCCGGCGGTGACGAGGAAGAAAGAAACAGGGGGTAGAATAGGAAGAAAAGTATCGTGATTCAGTCTTAGGGCATTCTAGCTGTTGTGCCAAGTTTGACAATGGCAAATAAGCGAAACCCATTTGCATGATGGCAAAAGAGCAAAGCCCACTATTACGCTGGCAAAATCACCATTGGCTCGTTGTTGGTAAAGGTGTCATATAGATAATAAAAACTATGAAACTAGTTAGGATATTAAGCACATCGAGCAATTAGAAAAGAATGATAATAAAAGACTACACAAAATCATTGTACTAAAATTATATAGCCCATGGAGATCCCATACTCTGAATCCTTGCATCATTAGACAGAAAGTAAGTTGATTTAAAAATGGAGTGAATTTGACCATCCCCTTTACCATTGTTTCCGTACACTTCCACATATACTTTAGTTTCTTATTAGGTCATCACTATTTCCGTACAGGTCATTAGACAACCCCAATATTTTTTTAAAAAGAAAAAATGATACCGTGCTATGCTAGTATGCTACTCATCCCACAACCTATCAATTCAATAAAAAACAGCTTTCGTGACATATACTAGGGCTAATAGTTTTAATTCACGTATAATTTTTGGGCCACAACGAATTAAAATTCCTTATCTCTGCTTCCATTTTTTTTTGAAACACAGTATAACAGTATATGCATGCGCATACTTACCCCAAATCAATAAGAAAAGTAATAATGTCTTTTCCCATGGACACCTTCTAGAAACTTAAGGCCTGTTTGAATACACATATCTAATTACTAGTTCGGGCTAAAAGTTAGCCTGAATTAGTTATGAATAGTTAGCTAGTTTGCTAACAATGATTTGAAGACTTAATTGCTATTTAGATGCACTGGAACTAATTTTTAGCTATCTATCAATTAGCGCTTATATCCAAACTAGCTATTAGTTTGTGCCTCCTTACACCACTATGAATAGCGCATTTTGTTCTATAATAGATAGCGTCATTTTGTTCTATCATAGAAATATAAAATATAATATGCACCTGCCATGGAAAATGGCATCATCTGCATACATGCATACATGTTCAACATAGTGGCATACTTCAAACAGTGTATACATACTTTAAGTTATTTTTATATATTAATAATAGAAATGAGTAATTCCTGAGAAGCACATATCTACAATTTGAGATGTTTCATAATGCCAGATGTATCTAATTTTTAGTGTTAGAGGTTACTTTAGCTTATTCTTAATAACACAGAGTCTGTCTCATGTAATCTAGGTGCAAGTTAGGGGTTAATTTGTTATAACTTAATTAAGTTAGTTTTTCTACATTAACAAAGACAGATGTGAGTAAAGTTAGGAGCAGATATAGCAGCGCTTTTGGATATTTAGGGTAGGGGAAGGTGTCCATAATGGTAGATGTGAGATTTTAGAAAATAGTGAGATGACAAGATGTTTCTAATGGGGTTGATCTTTTCTAGGATTGATCTTTTTTAGGATTGATCTTTTTCTAGCACCTCTTATGAGGAATATTTTTGTGGACTTTTTTTTTGAAAAAAAAAAAAAACTCCAATTAGTATAATGAGCAATGGTAAGATATTTTTTTTTCCGCTTGTATTCCAATGTCATACTATAAAATTAGTTATTAAATGGCTTAGTCATGCATAGTTTTTATTAACTGGCTTATGCACATTTTTTTTGAAACTTAAGGGCCAATCATGCCCTTATATTAGGAATTAATTGCTCGGGACGAAGCGCGAGCAACTATAATGTTTACAAACTCCGGGAGGGTGCGGGTCCCAACTCATACTCAGCCTAGCAATCTTGTGTGCTACTGTATTACAACAACAATGCACATGTAATAACTTATGGTAACCCAAACGTAAGTAAATTTTAAATTGAATTCAGCTGGAGTATACGTACATGGATTGTACGAAGAGAGCGCTGAAGTATGCAAGTGTACATGGTATGATTATTGCTGTACACCCCAGCAGCTTTGCACATGTGTTTCTCGATCCATTAGCAAGAGGTTCCCTTGACTTTGTTGGCTATATGGACTACTACTGTAGTACTTCATGGCCAGGGCATGCATTTGAGTGCAGCGGCAGAGTGACACGGTAACATGGAAGCATGATAGCTTGTGGGTGTGGGGGCGTGCCAGAGCCCCACCATCCAGAACCAAAGGTATTCTTCCACACCATCTTCCTTGCTCGCCAAAACTTAAGAAGCTAGGGCATTCACATGGCTGCCACATGGGTCTTACTAATAATCCCATAAAAGCTACACATGTGAATTCCATCTGGATTTTTTCAGTTTATTTCAAAAATAAATTTCATATAAATTGTTTTTTTCTGGGTGTATTTCTGTCTCAATGTGTGTAGCTAATCTTATATATGGAAATGTACTCTTGAAGGAGCTTCAAGTGGCATGGTCATGGTCATTTTATATACACTTGTGAGTGCTTTTTTTTTTCTAAAAACGAGCTTGGCTCGTACTTCATTGAGAGAAAACGGAAAGAGCGCGGGTAACATACTAACACCCATGGCGAGGTGACGGGGGAAAGAGCACGGGCAACACACTAATACAAGGCACCGGCTAAAACGATGGCGCTGGAGGTAAGGAAACACCAATGAACTTGTGAGCTCTTTTGTTGGGTCCTCAATATTGCGTGTTGAGCGCCCGTAATGCGTACTTGTGCAATTAAGTAAAAAAAAAGTCTAGTAGTGTTGAGTATGTTCCAAATTCTGGCCCATAAGGAAGGCCGGCTTCGGCCGGCGAAATGAGCCCCCCCTCCTCTTGCGGTGCGGTACATATCCCCTAGGGTTTTGCACTGTAGTACCGATTCATTCATTCTCTTGTAAGCCGCCGCATCAGCATGTAAGCCGACTCTTAATAATAGTGAGGAGTGTTTGCTGCGCCCGTGGTTGTTTACTCTCATGCATTGGGAGAATTTTTCACGTTAAATCTTGCGTCTCTCTGTGGTTTGATTGTGTTTACTTCATCGCATTTTGCGTCGCGTTTATAACAAGTAGTCTAGGCTTGACTATAGAAGTATGACTGGGCCCATTGTACGTATGTTGCGCCAGTTGTGACTTCTGAATCTCTGATAAGCACACAGCCAATCTCGCTCCTGTACACAGATCTCCCAAATCAAGTTGGGCGAACAGTATGGTTAATTCCAACATTGCATTGAATTCTTGACAAGTATGCACAAACTCTCTGTTCCAAAAGCTCGTTTCGAATATTTGAAGATGACAGTAGTACCACATTTTGATAGGAATATGTAACCTCTTCCCTGTGAAACTGTACTGAGATGCTTAAACTAACATGGGAGCCATGCACGCAGTTTTTCTCAGTAGTCAAAGTATAACTCTGTTCAAGCTAGTGGGCCTAAGCTATCAAACATGCCTCGTAGGACCAGAGACACAACTCCAATGCCGTCACAGTTTTTCTCGTCCATATATGTAGGAGAGTAAGGGGGTGTTTGGGACTGCGTTTTCAGCTCGCTCCATGTTTTTTGCCAAAAAGTTTTTAGCTCCACGCATCACAGTTCGAGAAAAAGTGTGGAGTTGTGAGAGCACGTAAAGAGGTGCTCCACAAACTCAGGTTCTTGTGGAGCTGCTCCATGGTGGAGTTTGCAGAGCGAGTTTGTAGAGCAGTTCCAAACACCCCCTAAATGGTGTAGACAATTTCCGATTGATCAACCGACAGACCAAAGGGTATCCGAATCTAAAGTTTTTTTTGAAACCGGACTCTAGCCGAAGAGAAGTGGAAAAGTTTTTTACATCCTCGTGTGCCCCCTTAGCGAGATGCTCGGGAGCACACAAGTCTAGAGCTAGACACACATACACAAACCACCGACTTTTAACGGTGGCACTTAGAGGGGTGCGCTAAAAAGGAGAAATAATTGTGCGACTAAAGAAAAGCAAGGAGAGTATACATACCGTATCTATATATGAATACTCAAATTTGGATATAGAAGATGTCCATATCCCTTCATATGTTATATCCAAAATATCTATAACCAAATCTATATCTATATCTATTGTTCATGACACTTGGATTCTAGATTAATATTGCATTGAAAGAGGAAAAAAGGTTGCAAATCCTTACTAGGATCAATATTTGTTGGCTCTCTAGCTACAATGCACCTTGTTAGGATGAGTTTCAGGATATTAAATATATATATGTCAAACAAATGAAAGGATTGCCAATACAACAAAACAAAGCAAGTATACATGGTATGCTCTCTCTCTCTCTTACTCTCGATCACAAGCAATGGTCCAATAATGCTACATTCATAGCAGAAAAAAATATCATTATATACATTCATAGTTATGAGAGGAGCTAGTATTAGCAACCTCCTCTCCTCCTCATATATGATATGATGTGCTTACATATCGCAGCACAGGACCCCAACCATACACCTAGTCACCGAACGCGGGACGACGGCGGCGAACCTCGTTCCGCTGAACGACGCCCCGAACGCTGGTCGGGAACGCGCGGGTCGGCGAGGAACGCAGGCGGAACACGCCCCCCGCCGGTCGCCCCCGCCCGGTCGCCCGCCCGCCCGCGAACTCGACCGCGCGCCCGTGGCAACTCCATGCGCCCGCCCGCGGGAACTCGACGCGCGCCGCCGCTGAAACTCGACGCGCTCCCTCGTCCCCATTGCGCCGCCGCTTCTTCGCTGGGGGAGAAGCCCCGTTCCCCTTCCGACGCCGGCCGCCCTCCCGCTCCGTCGCTTGAAGATTAGAATAGAAGGATGAAAACAGAATTTTGTTTCACTCACGGGGTCACTTAAGTAAAAATACCGAGAGAGAGAAGTTTATAGATCAAGGCTTAGTAGATTTTAGAATAACCTAGGGGTCCCAATGCAAAGTGTTTCTCCTACTCTGTTAAGTTCTCGATCGTTCCTCCTGTTCGCTCGTTCCTCCTGTTCGTCCCGGGAACGTCGTCCCCAAATTAACTTCGGATCACGATCCATATTAATTTGGGGCGTCTGCTGAAGTTGTATACTCGTCGTTCCAAGCGAGTACTCAAAATCGGCGTACCACGTTCCTCGACCCAGTCGACCCGGGAACACGGTGACTAGGACCATACATTAGCATCAAAACCCAAGTGCCAGAAGCACTGGATGGTGGCCCCTTTTAAAACACCGAGAGCAACACATTTGTCAATGGGGGCGCTGGCGAGTAGTGTCTGTACTAGGCTTGGTGAGGCTGTCCCCTGGAAACCACATGCCGCTATTCAGGTGCCCGTGGCATGCGGACACATGGATGGGCTCCTCCTGCCCAGGCAAAGCCACACATCGCTCCTTTCAAGAATTATTAGAGATCTGATCAAGGGCACCCAGCAGTCCGTCCGTCACAGGGACCCATGCGTGCGTGCCGGCCGGCCTCCCATTCCTGCCTACAATCTGGCCGGTGCACCTTGCATTCCATTGCCAATACAGTATGTATCAGCCAGTCAAATTTTGCTCACTTTCAATTCTTCTTTTCATTTTGGGCTACTGTCCGGGAATCTAGCTCGGGCACGTATGTTGCCTCTTTTCCTCCTACCTTTCGTTTACACTCCACATGCTACATTGCCACCTATTCCAAAAGGCTATATATGTTTTGCCTTTCCATTCAATTCAATTAAAACCTTTGTTTAGATCAATGTTATCTATCTAGATTTGTTTAACCTGTTTTCTGTATGTATCGGTGGATCGAGAACTTAGTACTGAACTCAATAATAAATGATGAAATTAGGTTTTTTATTTTGCGAGCCAATGATGAAATGAAGTTTGAATGTGCTAGCTAGAGTGTTAGTATGTGATAGCCCAGTGTGTGGCCTGGTTAGAGGAGCTACTAGGACCACTCATTGTTCACAACTCACAAGACATTTTGATAGGTACCTAGAGAAATCTCTCATCCAGGAAAATTGAGCACATGCTATTTACTACCTCAGATCTCTAACCTGGATGATTGAGATGTAAAGACCACCATGGGCAGCCCTACTAGGTTGTTTCCATGCCCCTACTTTGGGTGCAAATGAAAAAGAGATGGGTCATGCCTGTCATCCCTGCTGTCCACTTGGACTTGAGTAGGAGTAGTGGAGGACTGCATCTGTACGGCGTCCAAAGCATGCTTCTTGCTCTCAGTGAGTTTTTGCTGTTTGCCGTTGCCTGCATCTGATTTCGAAAAGGTAACCTTGGTGTTATCCAAGGAAGCAATGTGGCTTTTTTATTAGTTTCCCCAAGCTCAGTCTCGTGCTTGCATTGCAGGCTCCCCTTGAAACATGGAGAGCGATCAGGCCTGTCACCTTTGTCGGCTTTCTGTTGTTCTTATCTTATCCTACTGCTATACAGATTGGGGCTTAGTGGCAAAAACAAAGATTTGTTGATGTAAAGGTGTGAGACCGTGCCCGGAATGTGATGAATCAGCACATGTGCGTGGTATATACAATGGATGACACATCGTCCAACTTATTCCCTTGGATCGTCCTGGTATTGTTGTTTCGCCGTGAGAAGACGATATGTGCTCACTGCTCAGTCTTGATCAACAAAGTATGACTAGCATACTTAACAAGTATCTGTTCTAGAACAATTTAATTATTTAACTATGCAAATGATAAGATCACAGCTTAGGTAATTTGGGATTAAGATTATCAGAATTGGGTAAAGAACTGATAATATCATTATCACAAATCTAGATACTAGTATCGATTAGCTATATGCACGAGAGATAGTTTAAAATATTAGGTTTCCTTTTTTGGCTTTTGGACATAGAAAAAATGAGATAAGTATTGGAGATATCCGCCCCCCACCCCACCCACTTTCGCTTTGGCATGTTGGTATACTCTGAATGTCTTCATACCCAACACAAATGACATTTTTAATATTTTGGAAAGCATGAGAAGTCAATTAAGGCTGCCTTTCTTCATAGAGATAATCATCACATTGTGTTGGGTAATATAGATGATGCTTAATGACGTTATCTTCAGGAATTTAGCGCATTCAGTTCGTCGATGCAAAGAACTTTTCAGAAACAAATTAATTTGCCTTAGTTATCCTAAGGGCAAAACCAAGCTTTCATCCTCGTATTTTTGCTATTTTTTTTGTCTCTCCTTTTTTATTTTTCTTGATTCAAGTTTGTAAACATGACACCTTTTGTTTTAATAATATAGTTTTCCAGTAAGGCAGCTTGCTTTGGAGACTGTAGGAACCTTGTTGGGAGCTAGTGCCCATTCACTAGTGCTGTGATCCCTATGACGTGTCGTGCTATCGGTGAGAATCCAAGACCATGCATTGATAGAACATATCTACTACAGGTGTGAGCTCGTTGCAGCTCTTCAGTTGGAAATTTGGAATGGCTCCTTAGCGCTCAATTTTATCATGGCATTCCATATAGAACATGTACACAAGTACTCAATTTTACATAATAGCATTGATCATTGACATGTTGGCATCAGTATAGGTAAGTACAAATAGTCATGAATAATGCACGAGGTTACAATATTCATCCTTGGGTTTACTCCCACATCACTAATTGATGGTGGGGAAGTGCAATAGTCTTGTTTAATCGGCATAGAATCTCTCCATCTCCATAACACAAAAGTCTTAACACTCATTATCTTCCCAACTATTGGGTTTACTCCATCACTAATTGATGGTGGAGAAGTGCAACATATAAGGCGGGACCAGTTCTCACCTGTCAAGCTAGTCTTTTGGTTAGGGCCAGGTTTGGGTATGTTGTGGGCTTCGGTGGACCTAGGTTCGAGGGGCACCTGCCGCACACTCTAACAAGTGGTATCTAAGCCCATGGTCCAAAAACCTGACTTGAGGCCTAGAAAATGTCTTTTGGAGATCACATAGTGTAGTGTGATGTTGAAGAGTAGGGTCCGAGGTATGACAGAGAGATTGTTAGGTAGAGCCCCACAACGGTAATTGATGATAGGAAAGCCCAACATATAAGGCGGGGCAGTTCTACCTATCAGACTAATCTTTTAGGTAGAATTAGGCCCAAGGCCTAGGTATATTGTGGGATCTAATGGTTATGGGCTGACGGTTTGACTAGAATCGAATAAGAAAATTAGGAGTCACAGGCTCACGGCTAAAATAATGCTACTACCATGTCTAGCTAGATTCTTCATGTGTAGAATCTTCAAACTATTTTTTGAGACTATCTACCTCGTGGTGGTGGTACCACGGTCCACAAAGAATCGGCCCGGCTAATGTGTGCAACGATGACCCTAGCTCAAGGGATAATGACACCGGGGTTTATCTTGGTTCGGGGCAATCGAGCACCCTAGTCCAGTGTGTGACACTATCAGAGCTCAAATGCTCGTATCGGGGCGAATACAAGCAGGCGAGAGAGGGAGATGAGCTCCCAGGTCTCTGTGAAACGTGTAGAACCGAGGGAATCGAGTGTAGGTTATGAGTGTGCGCAGAGCTTGCCCTCATCCGATGGCCAAACCCTCCCTTTTATAGTCCCAAGGGGAGCTCACAGGCGGTCACCGGACCAAGGGCCTAGGAGTCGAAGAAATGTAAATCGAGGGGGTAAAGAGGAAAATGTCTCCGACGGTCGCAAGACGCCGGGTTGTTCGGCGTGGCGCGCCATCGCCGCCCTATCCCGTAGTCTCGCTCGCCGCCATCGTAGAGTTGGATAGCGGCGGCTCCGTGATTCGATGTGTCATACGATGCGACCATCGAGCTCGTAACTCTTTGGTTGGTGTCGGGAAACAATGAGCTCGTCGTGCTACCATCGTACTCCTAGTCCGCGCCCCACCGCGCGCACGCACGCGCCGCCGTCCAGCGGTCGGACCGTAGCGCGCCGCCCGGCCTTAAATGCTCGTGCGGTCGATGTCGGCGGGAAACGTGTAGCCAGGAGAGCTCAGCGGGGAGCTCGGCCGCCACCGAGGTCATTTTTGTCTTGTAGTGCTTGTCCGAGCGCATGGCGTGGTATGGGCGTGGTTGACGGACCATACGGCGATGTCGTCAAGATCTTGTTTTCCGACGAGATCTTACCGCAGTTCGCGGCGCCCGACAGGTAGCCGCGGCGCTGCCATGCGTTGTGTCTGGGGGCCCGCCGCTAGCTAGAACCGGGCCGCCCGTGAGCTGGGTCCGAGACGAGAAGAGCTCGTTGTCGGGGTGGAGTTCGGTAGCGCCCTCGTGTATTGGTGGGAGCCTCGTTCGAGGCGGAGAATTGTCGCCCAGGGCGAGCTCGAGCTTTATCGGGGGAGCTCGCACCCGAGGGAGCTCGGCGAGAGACGGAGAAGATCTTTATCGAGCTCGGGTTTGGCCGAGCGAGAGGAGCTTCACCTTGCTTCCTTGCTAATGAGCTCGATCTTTCTGCGTCGTAGAGTTAGTAGTGGGTTTGATCAACCAATCACGTTCGGAATATCTCGTGTCCCACACTACCTCAAACATGTGTTTTCCCCTCTCCTAGGACACAATTTTTTTGGTCGTTGATCTCCCCATCCAACGGCTCAAGCTACTTCTTCCTCCTCCCAACACCATTGTTCTTCTTCCTCCAGACACCCCCGCCGCCTGTGGTGACCCCCATCTCCAGCATCTTCTTCAGCACCGGCGAGCTTGACACCACCATCTTCTCCAACTCCTACCTTCACTTGGACTGACCGCCGCTGCCGCTACTAGGGCTCCCTAAACCGCTCATAGACCATCCCAACTGGATCTAGACGAGGAGGACGATGAGGAGGAGAAAAAGACCTACCTTGATGGATCCACCATGCGGGGACAGATCCTCCATTGTTGTGGCCGAATCCGCCATGTCCGACGAGCTCGCCCGAGGCTTGGGGCACGGGTGCGGGTGGGGCTCACCGTGGTGGTCACCGGGGAAGAGGGTAGGGCTCACCTGGAAACTGTAAAATCGTGTCACCGGCTCTTAAAAACACCATTGTGGTGTTTAGCATTCCTCTAATTTGGATCTATTTTGATCTAGAGTTCGCCTCGGTCACTTAAACAAATGTTGTAGGAAATTCTCCGTAGATTTCCAATATGTATTTTGTTTTAGCTTAATTGGTTAAGTAGAGAGAAAGTTATAAATAAATAGCGAGAACCTTGAAACTTATTCGAAAATTTTTAAAAGAAAAGAGATGAGAACCAACGCATAAGCCAGTGGCATAGCCGCGTAGCTAGGAGCCACGGACCACACTAAAAATTTGAACAAAGTGTTGTATGGAGTACTTAGATAGAGTAAAATGTTTGTAAGTCTGTTTAAATGAACGACTTCTGTTTATGTAATTTATATATTTGTAGCATGAGTTTAAGTAATTTATATATTTGTAGCATGACATGTAACATTTAGGTCCTATTTAATTTGAGGGAGCTTAGATAGGCTTCGGGCTTCGAGTTCTTCATACACTAGAATGAGGAGCCATTTAATTTTGTTTCTCTTAGAATGAATTAGAATCTAGTAAAGCCATTATTATTTTATTGTTCCGGTACTAGCTCTGGCACCTCCATGTAATGTAGCAAGAAGCCCAAGATGTTTATAGACATGCCAAACGAGACTTCATTTAGTAAAAAAGTTATATTAAGTCGGACCACCCTAGCTTAAAATTCTGGCTACATACCATTGGGTTTAGCGGTTGAGCAACAATTGAGTATCCATAACAGAGATTCATGATTTACGAGAGCAAGTACGTATGGTAGCTCTGCTCCTCATGCTTGGAGGTTCTGGTACCGAGCCAGTGACACCGGGTTCTCCACCAAGTCTATTGCATTATGAACTTTTAGGTTAAAAAAAGTGTATCATTATGAATTTTTGTCTGGGTGGCGCTAGTATGCATCTAGATTTGCATATGTCTAAACATAAAGTTAATTAAAGCATCTAAAAAGAAAAAAAACTAAAACCTCTTATAATTTGGAAGAGAAGCCGAAGAGAAGTAGGTATCAGAAAACCGGACTTCGAGTGCTCCATTTGCCTGCACCTCTGTGTCACCACTGGCAGCAGCTAGCGCTGCAGTGTTGGTGACCGGCCTGTGTCTGCAGGTAACCTATCTGGAGATAGATAACGACTTCGCAGGGTGTGGCTCCCTATTCTACTACTGTGCCTGCTGAATGCGATTCGACTGGTGCTTGGTTTCGATGAATCCTCCGAAAAATAGGGGCAACGCTACAGAGGCATCCGAGGAAGAGCCAAACGATACTAATCGTTTCAGTTCTTTTTTATTTATTTTGTGTCGTGTTTTTTATGCATGATGATCACCATATTGGACAATACTTTCTACATACAACTGTACTTTAGTCTAGTACACTATAGAGAAGAGTATGCATAGCCTGTGGTTTGGTGGTAAGTTGTCGGTCATTCAAGCTAGCCGCATCCAACGCCGCGGGACAGACAGCGACGACATTCACAGCTGCAGCTCGAATAATCATTGGCAAGAAGAAATTCGATTCAGGTCTGCGGACTCACCTGTTGTGCTGAATTTCAAGCAGTTGTCAGCTACCTTCTTGACCTTTGTTACCACAGCATCTGTTCCAGTACATGTCTGAATGACTGTCTGTACAGTGCTCCTACACACTCTGCAACCGTTGGCCATACCAAAAGCTGCTGCATTCCCCTGACACCAGTCCACCTCCACCTGAGAGAGGCATGCCATGCCCGGCAGAGACGGCCTCTCATCATCGTCATGCATGTGGCACCACCTGACGTCGTCTCTGATGGTGCTGCGAAAGAAAGGGCCATGCCATGCATGTAAACGCAGAGGACGGCCGGCCGGGCATGGCGCCATGGACCCCTGTCTGGACCATGCATGCATGCGTGATGTGAGCACGACGTGCCATCATTCCCCTCGGAGCCCGTGCCGCGCCGATCACGACGGCTGCTGCTTGCATTGGTTCCGGCCGCCGAGGATGTAGCTCCCGATCGACGTCACCGGCCGAGGCTGGCGCTTGCGTCGTCGTCGCCGCCGGCCGCTGCGGTCCTCGTGTATGGCGTGTCCATTCCGGTTCATCATGGCGCTACAGGGGCTAGCGCTCTTGTGCGTGGTCTCAACCGCCCGCGAGATTCATAGCTCCTTGGATGGGCTGGACCAGATACTAAGCGCTAGCTTAGATCCTCGACTACAGAGCTCATGTATGCGTCGGTTGGTCGCCGGGGTCAATAATGGGACCTCATCTCCGGTCTTCTTAGAAAAAGCTGTGCTTTGGCGTTTGATTATTGTCAGTGCACTAGGTACACAAATGCTGTTCACAAGTAATTGTATGATGGGGGAATATAATCAGAGCCTCTCTGGACCCATGGCAGGGAGAGTTTGCATGCCTTTTGCATGATGGAGGAGTTCTAGCTTCAAAGTGTAACCTCCATCTCACAAAATACCCTAGAACAATATATTTAGAAAAAGTCAAAATATCTTATAATTTAGAACAAATGGATTATGATTTAGGGGCATTGGCGTTTTTACCCTCGGTTTCGGACCCAAAGGTGATTTTACCCTCGTTTTTTTGAACTGGGCATTTTTACCCTCACTTTTTCAAACGAAGGAAGAGACTACCCCTCATCTTGTTAGGTGCACCTAACGGTGTTAACTTTTGAACAAAAGGACAAATCTACCCGTGTTGTTTCCCTCGTGCCTTCATCGACACGTGGGGCCCGATCGTCATATTCTCCTTCAACCTCTAGGCGCCCCGTGGGTGAGGGCGATGGGGGAGGGGGGGGGGTCATGGCTGTGTCCTCCACGGGCCGGCCGGGCGGCGCCCCGGCTGCGCTAGACGGGGCGGGAGATGGGAAGGGACGGGGCGACTCGTGAGGATGGCCATGGGAGGGAGGGGCGAGATACGGGGGTGGAGCACCGTCAAACCCTAACCGCTGGGGCACCGTCCATGGTGGCCGCGCGGAGGAAGGGGCAGTTGCGGGGAGAGCGGTGGGGACCCGAGTGCCAGGGAGGAAGGGGGGCGGGAGGTGAGATGCGGCGCGGCCTCCGAGGGCTCGCGTCGGCGGCGCCGGCCCTATTCCGCGCGAGGCTCGCCCCCTCCGTCCCGGCGCGATGGATGTCCTCGTCCCACGAGCGAGACGCCGCCGCCATCCAACGCCGCCCACGCCGCCGCCATCTCGCCCCCCGCCGCCCCATGGTGAAGGAGGGGGGCGGCTCGATGGGGGAAGAAGGGGGCGGCTGGGATGAAGATGGCGGGGGATGGAGGAGCCGATGGTAGGAAGGGACGGCCGGGGAGGGAGGAGCCGCCGGTGGGCAGCGACGCCGCCGGCCGTCGATCTGAGGGCGCGGCCTTCGTGGCGCTGGCGTGGGGGGACGGTATAGAGGCCGATGGGAGCGACGGGATGGGAGCGGGGCTGAATTCTATGTATAGGAAGGGGTAATTTGGTCAATTGGGCTCCCACTTCTTTTCTTTTTTTTTGTTTTTTCACGTTTTATTCGCATCTGCGCGGACGTCGTCAAAACTAAGGGTAGACGGAGCTTTCAGTGAGTAAAAAAAAACGGAGGATAAAATTGCCAAGTTGAAAACAGGGAGGGTAAAAACGCCTTTAGGCTATAAAAGAAGGGTAGAATCGCCTAATTCCCTATGATTTAACAAGCCAACTGTGACTTGTTAGATAGAGATGGTCTGACCGCCGACATCGATTTCCTGCTAGATTTGACCCCTCATCATCACCAATATGTCCACGCCACGGATTAGTCTCTATGAGAGTTTCATGTTTCATCTTCCAAAAGATTTTCATATATGTGTTTTAATTAATCAGTGTAGACAAGTTCCATTCCTAAGAAACTTACACCATCTCTCATTTATGCTATGTCATGTCAGTGCTATCTATGTCATGAAATTCTCATGAAACATAGTAACTGAAACTGACCTCACAGCATGTTATAAATTCCAAATCTTTGATTTGATGCACTAAACATCGATCACAGGACAAACTCCAATTACTACTGTAATACGTACACTAAAGGTAAAAACTGAAGGGACTGTACTTGCAACTCTGAATAAATAACAGACACCAACATACCAAGGGTCCAGGACGCATGCGAACATGCGTGCATGTGCCATCACTGTGCGCTCATGAACTCGGAGTACGACGCCTCGTACTGCACCCTAGTTACTCCGCTGTTTGTGGACAACATCTGAGAGCTCTCTCCCTCCTTGCGCGTTCAAGAATCTTCAACCTATCTACTATTATTTTCAATGACAAAATAAACAGCTGAGAAAAATTACATATGGTGTAGAGAGAAACTACATATCCAAACACAGTTTCAGAGAATGACAAATGCTGCACCTGTCTACTATTATTTTTTCAATTTTCTCCATGGCTTGTTTGGAAGGAAAAAAAAAATGTCAATTCACATGTGTTGGAAGGAATGGGTCCACCAGAACTGCAGAATATCCATAGAACACGGCTTTTTTCAAGGGCCAGGATGTTCGGCAAAGCAAGGCAACCAGGCAGGTGAGCGCTCTGACGACATGCGCAGGTTCGTCTGACTCCTGCTTCCATCATTATGAAAAATGAGTAAACCAAGGAGTCAAAAACATGATCGAGTTTGGTAAGGACGATAGCTGAACGTTGAATGTTTCTTACTGCTGAGTGCTGAATTTATTTATTTTTAGAAAAGGCTGAGTGCTGATTTTTTTTTTTAGAAAAGGCTGAGTGCTGAATATGATTCTTATTGCTCTAAACAATGTCTGCAGACTGCAGCACTGTAGATATATCTGAATCCCTCATGGCATTTGGCAAGGGCGTTAATGCAACATTTGGCATTTGGTGCTGCGCTGCTTCTGGGTATCGACCTTAAACACCACAATTCATTGTAAGGGAAAGATCTGATTTAAACGCATGCTAGCTTTGGGATCACCTAATGAGTACGTTACTGCTAGTCAATGAGATGGGACCGAATTATATGAGATCTCCGAGCACTAAGGCAAGCGTTAAATGGCACATGTAAATAATCATTGTGGGTCCTGTTTGGATCTAAGCTTGGACCACAGTTTGAGACCACATAGTTTGTGAGAACAAGTGCCTGTTTGGAAGACTTGTCCCATCTGACACTTTGTTAGAGTACTCAGATAAGCCAGAGCAGGTAGCAGGTGAAGCTAGTTTTATGATTTTACTGGCATTCCTTTTTTTTTACTGAAAGGCAGGGAAGGTTCCTACCTGTATTTTTGGTATTTTCTATTAATAAAAGCTTTATTTACATGAGGTAGGCAGCTAGCTAGGCCCGAAGCAAAAGGCAAGATTACACATGGCCTTGGTGCAAACCAGGCCAAGTTCATCTATGAAATGATGTTTCCACATATCTAAATTTGCTTGTTTGTTGTCGAAGATAAACAACATTTCGCGTGGTCTAGATGACCCTACAGGTTGTGATGAAAATTTCTCTGATGCCAAAGGCTTCTCTTGCTTGCAAGATCATTCAGTTTATTTTGGTGGGAGAGAAAAAACAGCTATTTGCTACTGTTTATAGATATGCCGGGGCCTTAGAGTGTAGTAGTGTGCATTCACTCTTCTCAATATGCTTAGTTAGGTCAAAGAGTTTTTGGTTGTTACACTTGGTGATCGTGGAACATAGACGACTTGGTAGTAATTGGGAGATCGGTGATCTCTTTAGTGGAGCTTGTGGGAGACCCAACTCACTTTGTGAGAGGTTGTGGGCACCATTCATGCTGGAGTGAAGATTGAATTAGCTTGTAGAGCATTGGTCCTTGCATAGATCAATGGGGGAGCTATATCCTTGCATGGGTGCTCCAATGAGAACTAGTGGGGGGTACTGCTGATGATACCTCTAGAAAACATCATCTTGTTACTTTCCCTCACTTAACATTGATGATAACTTTTATTTGTGCAATTACTATCTTGTTTTTACATTAGTAGAACTACCATGCTAGTCTAGTATTGGAACTCGGTTGATTAACTCTGTGTACGCTAGAAACACATAAAGCACAGGGTTGATAAATAGGCTTCTTTGGAGCATGTTATTCTCCTGCCGCGAAGAACAAATGGGCTGACGGATGGTACAATTACTGGTTTTACTACAAAGTTCCTATGGTGGAGGAAAAGCTTGGTAAGAAGGGTGTGGTCAAGAGGTACCCACTGGCTTCGCGCATGCATAGAGAGCAATTTGATAGCAAGCCTAAGTTTTCCAAGTCTCAGAATTATGCTGAATGTATGAAGGCCTTCTCTCGTGTTGTTTTCCAACAGTCTACTCGAGATTTAGTTGAAGAGTACGTTGCTTGCAGGGGTGTGGCCACTTCGTCTTGGATGGGACTTTCTTCGCTATCATACGAAGAAAATTAGAGGGAAGGATTATCTCTATCCGGATAGGGATACTGTGAAACCTTCAAGGTTTGATACAGAAGAGAGCTTTGTTTGCACTGTTGAGAGCAAGGCTGTTGAATTGCTTGGAAAGTATCTTCATAAAGAGAAGAAGTTTATGGAAGATATTATTGGCAAGGACTATGTGAGATTAAACGGATTTTCGATCTTGCCAAGATCACATACAAAGTTATTTATACGCTTATTCTCGTTCTAAGGGACGAGAAGGAGGCCGACAAAAATTTGAAGAGGAAGCGTCCTGATGGTGCGAAGCCAACTTCTTCTGCGAAGACACCATCAAAGGCTGTAGCAACTAAACCTTCGAAGAAGAAGGCTAAGAAGTCGAGGGAAAATTTGCTTGCGAATGTTGAATTTTTCGATAGCGAAGGTCCTGATGCTTCTGTTCTTGACATTTCTGCTCAAGATTTGGAGGTGAGGAAGATTTGTCGAGTGTTTTCTTCAACCGGATTGACTCCGTCGTTGCTTACTCCACTTGCTGAATATTTACAAAGCTTTAGTCCTTCGCAGAGATTGGGTACCTCGGGTGGTGATGGCGGAAGTGAAGATCTTTGCTATGAGGGAAGCCTCTCCTACTGGTACTGCAACTCCTTCCTCACCTAGATTTAGGCATCCAACTCCTGATCTTCCAGCGAAGTTCATTTTATCGACTTCTGCTTCATATGATGATGACGCTTTAACCGAATTAGCAAAGTTAGCTAAAGATATTTACTTGAATAGTGTGTTAGTTGACCCAGAAAATCCTTCCTTGGCTCCTGAGGCCATGGTTTCTGAAAAAGTTGTTGAGGAAAGTACTGTCGGTGAACATGTTGGGGTTGTGGATAAATTGTCTGCGAAGCCCTCCTCAAAGCCTGCAAAGGTCTCTGAGGATATTGCTGAAGAAGAAACTGGTGTGTTAAAAGAAGATGCTCCAAGTATGCATGTTTTACTTTACCCCTTTCTTTTTATGCTATTTAGTTATATTTGTATCTTTCCTTGAAACTTGAATTTCTTTTTCTTGTTTTTGTAGAGAAAACTTCATCAGAAAGAGCTCAAGAAGCGGTTAAAGCTATAAAAGAAAAACTTCACAAAAAGGGTACGGGGACTGCTGGATTTTCTTTTTGATGACTTTGATGATGTTGAAGATGAAGAAGCTGAACTTGACCAGCGAAGCCGTTTGTCGGAGTCGCTGGTAAATGTTGAAGCTCAAAAGAAAATTCCTTGTCCTCTGAAGGAAGGAGAGAAAGTTTGTAAGTTTTTGCACGGCTTTTTATGTTATGTCTATATTGTATGCTTTGATTTGGGGGTGATACCACAACGGCTTTTAGATCCACTAAATCTTCTTGTACATAGCCTGTCAAGAGTCCTTACCTCATCGGCACGTGGCGAGACTCAGTAATGTATTCTCGTAATCCGATTTACATATGCTCAATACATATAGCAACATATCCTTTCAAGTATTGGTTCATCCAATAGATCAGATTGCGCTTAGGAATACCCTACCCCTAGCTACCTCAAGCTGATAACCTCCAGTGGTCGCATCGATTACAAGGATACATGGTGTTGGCTCTGTAATTAGGTCCAAACAGTTGGTTCTAGTTGCTCGTAGCCTAAAATATGGAGATTGTTGACTGCCTCCGCGGTTGAGCCGCAGCTGCTCTTCTCACCACTTAGGAGTGTTGGAAGACGATTTTAATATGCACTCCTTGTGAACATGCCATGAATTCCGCATAGACAATACAACAAACTAATTAGTATTAATTCATAGGTTGAGTTTGGATTAGTGACTTGGGGGTGACTGGGATGAGGGGATGGGAACATCCATACTTCTTGTTTGGATGAACCAGGGTGAGAACGAACCCGCCATTACCCATCATATGCCACCACCTTCCATTACATAATGGCGTAAATACCCACATCAGGAAGTGTATTAAAGAGAATTTGTGATCGACTTGGAACCTATTATGTGAGGCATAGGAATAGAGTGATGCAAACACTATCAACTCCCACAAACATAGGACCCCACATCACACCAGCTCACATGGTGGAACAGTTGTCCCAGAGCTGTGTTACGGTTAGTACAGATGGATGAGATGCTTGATCTGTAATGTATCTTTGTGTGAGGGGGATTTCCTTCAATCCCGATGGCTCCCTATGTTATCGGAATGTTGTAGCTTAGGATCTCGCACGAAAGGTTCAGGCAGTCAACGATGAATTTGCTCGGGGTATGTCCAAGCCTAACAGGTAGGAGGATGAGCTCACTCATGCATGTGAAAACAAAGAGCACCCTAGTCGTGCATGGGGATTTGTACTCATTCCATGGGAGCTTTCCTTACTAACGGCATCGTCATGAACATCGTTCAAGGAGGAATGCCCAAAAAGAATTTGAGTGGCAATGTATGATGATAGTTGTTCGACAAGAAAGGAAAGATGCTAAACTGGCTAGTCATGCAGTCCGGGTAGCACCCTTGTGGCATGTTTCTGATCCCCCACGGGTGCAAATTGCAATGCCGGAAGTAAACAAACACCCTCGTCTGACTCGTGTTACCCAAAGAACATGTTTGTGGCACCAGTTAGGTATCGGGCCCCTATTTGCGAAAGGATACGAGTTTCACAGGTTTTCTCGGACTAGGTGACGAGACCTCTACCTTAATGCGAATGCCTCTATTTGCCCAAGCTTTTTTTTGAACAAAATCCATGAAAAATTATATGCAGAGTTTGAGGTAGCATTAACCAGCCATCCTCTAGCTATAAGATCACGCCGCTGCCCACGGGTTTATAGAGTAGCTGCATAAGCACACCGCTTCCTCTCGAAGATGCATCTGTGACCTGTCATATTCCCCGTGTATAAAATCACAGAGCCAAACACCTTACAAGCTATACACGAAGGACTAGGTCTTTAAGACCAAGGTGGCGATAGGTTAGGCTCATCCTACTGGTGAAGGAATTACGTTGCATTCTCGTCCATAACCTGCAGGGTACACCATTGCACCCTTCTACATACAATCAGATTAAATTCTGGTATACGATCTGTAGTCAAACAGCTATAGTGATCTTGCTCATAAGCGATCTGATCCAGTAATTGTTACGCATTCTTGCTCGACGGTTTTGTTCCTTGAGAGGCAAATCTTAAAACTTTGCCACATTTCTTCAGAGTTGTACCCTCAGGCCTCAGTAGCTAAGAACAAGAAATTAGTCAGACTGCAATCATTTGGAGATTATGGTAAAAGTAACAAGCACAAGAATATGATTTCAAATATGTAATTACATGCACGATCACAAAGGCACTTTGCTCATATCGAGCCAAAGAAGCAGCCTCCGTGGTCTCCCCAGAAACCTAGCCTTCCATGCAGGTTCTTCACCTTCATAAACAAATCCACTCTTCTCGTACAGCTTTTGCCCTGCTATGTTGTCAATGGCGACATGGACATACAGGTCCGTTATGCCTGCCAAAGTTGTTGCGAGCACACCATCAATTTGGCATGAGCATAGTGGTATCAGCAAAGACAGAATAAGGGACTAAATAGTTGCAAATCTAGAACATCGGTATGAAAAAAAAGAAAAGTAAATGGATCAACTACACTACCCCATTGACGAGCTAATTTCTTGGACTTGTCAACCAATGTATAGCCTAAGCCCTTTTTCTGAAGCTCCTTGGCAACACAAACATTGCTTAGATACGCTCTTGTCTGGATGTCTTCATTTACCTATTGGCAATAAATCATGGAACAACAGTTTCATTCTGTGAAGCGGTACAACAAATTTGAGCATTTTGCACAATATTTATGCTCAGAAAAAAAAAAATTATCTTGGGAGCCAACAAGGCTTTTCCAAATGATCAAATAAAAGTGGGGGCGGCACTGAAAAGTTATTATGTCAAGTAAAAGTTAGGTGTAGTGAGTTTATCTTTATTGCCAAAAAAAAAAAAAAACAACCAAGAGATGACCAATGATAACTGCATCAGTATTCTGCAATAGCATAGAAAAGAGGAAGCAACAGTCATACCCCAGGCCGCTTTCCAGTCAATTCATCTGGTAGCCAAAGACACTGATTAAGGTCTAAACTACCAACTACTACTCTCTCTTCTCCATCCTCCACAAACTGCACATATAGCCAACTAAAATGACATCAGTTTTAGAGTAAATCCTTGTATAAAGGAGCATCCATTTTTACTTCATTGGACATAACATAGATGACAACTGAAAGAGGGCAGAATGTAAGGAAAAAGATACCAGATGCCAGAAAATTGCATTATGAAGTGTATATTATTTTATCTAAATGAGCAAATAGCAAATACTGTACCACTGCAGCAAAAAGTTGGCATTTTAGTTTCTGTAGTTCTTTTACTCCAAAAATAAGTGATAATTAAAATGAATTGACACTCTTCAGTCATAAGCACGTCGTTTAAGATTTAGTAAAACCTTAAATACAACAAACATGAGTAAGACAATAGCTATCTTAGTTTAGAAACATGTAAGATTATGTGTAGATTTGTATCACACAATATTTTGCAAACTAATAAAATAGAAGGATTTTAGAATATATATTCTAGAAATAGTGGTCAAAGTATACATCAAACAGATGCAAACTCAAATGCGCAAGTATTTTGAATGGGGAGCACATAGAAATCTATAGGCCAACAAAACTAAATACACGTTTCTTCTTCTTATTATCAAGGCTTCAGTGAAAGTAGAACTATATAAATGAATTAAAAACAATTTGTCTACCAATTTCAATAAATTCAGTTGGGTGAAATAGAAAAAGAACAGTGCCAAAGAATTGAACAATGTGAAAAAATACAATCTGTACCTTGCACATAGAACAAAGTTCCTCAGCTGACATTAATGATGGGGACAGTGGAACAGTCCCGTTTATGCAAGAAACTCTTTGAAAGTTTATCATCTTCCCAGAAATTCTATCGTGTAATGCTTCAAACTCCCTATCTGCAAGAGCCTTTCTGTGATCCTAACAGAACTTAACAACATCAAGTAAAATTTAAGTCATTACTGAAGCGATACAATTATCAATGATGCAGTAGTGCAATCAGACAAAAAAGAAACAGAAAATGCATGGAAAGTCAATAAGGAACTAGTAAGAACTAAACAGGAATTTACATCATGCACAATATGGTATTTCTTTTTCTAAAGGAAGGACTTTATTAATTCACAGTACATCAAGTTCATATAAAAATCCTGAACTCACTACCTCTGCAGCACATAGCCTCCACAAAACAACAATAAGGTATTGAAGTCATGATTCAGTCTAATAATATTGTATTATTTTCAACAAGAAAACTTGTTTCAGCTAACAACACAACTAGACCTGACCAGAGGAGTGTGATTTCAGAAAAGAAACTATCTATTAGTGAGACATGCGCTCAATTTTAATCCCTTTCTTTTTCCCAAATAATGTTGGTTAAACTCAACAGTACATTTGTCTCTTAAAAAGAACAATGTGATAGTAAGATTGGGATGAAGGGCCAGTCAATTAACAACATAATAAAGCTTGGTGCAGTTCATCACAGGAAAAACAATTATCTACTTAGCTTTATAGTATTCTACTGTGAACTTGTGATGCTCCATTGCATCAACAGAGACCAGCTTATTTACATTTCTTTACTGTTTTTGTTGAAGTCCAGGTGCGATTTAAGACGTCATAACTGGGTGTGTTTCAAGCACCAGTGTGTCCTCCCGGCATGGATGTTATCCCATTGCAAATGGTTTCAAGCACCAGTCCATCCTTGCAAGTTAGCGCCACCAATCTCAATGGCATCTTAGAGATCGCATCTAAAGCTTCACCTTCATCAAAAGGACCACTCATTTCAGTTTTCGTTCGTAACCGTTGGTTCTTTGCAGAGCCTCTGGCCTCCTTTACCACACGGTGCATCACTAGCCAGCGGTTCGTCATGCCTCTGGTTATGGTGGGCCATACTTACCAGAGAAGGAATCACAGCCGTGGCTAGGGACCCGGCCTTAGCGACATGCACGGGGCGCTGGATGCGATCACCACTGCATGACTTCAGCGTCATTTCAGGATCAGTTAGCAAATTGTTAGATCAATTCGGTTTGTTAATTTGAGTGAGCATTTTCAGGAGGTTGTTAGCATTCTGTTAGCTGTGCCTATAAGATCTAAACATTCGCTAATGAGAAGGTTAGCCAGAGATTGATTTAACTCTCTTGCTCTCGTGTGTTCTGTCTCGTGCTCTCACTTTCGTCGCCGGCCATCAGGGCGGTGCTGAAAACTCGCCAATGCCAGGAGATCAAACCCCAGTCACCCACTCACCATGACTACTTCCTCCGCATAACGCCAGTAGCACCAACACCTCCATTGTGGCCACTAGAGCTCGGTGGAAGGGGCTTGAGGTGGCGTCGTCTGACCTCAGACCATGAGGACTATGTCTAGCACCTACCAGAATTCATTGAGAGTTTGAGAACACACAGGATTTAAGTAGATAACGTGGTAGTTTTGGTGTTACACTATCAGAGCAGCTTTTCTGATTGTATTTGTTTCCCCAGTCTAATCCTACCTTTCATTAATATAATCCGGAGCTCCCCTACTTGGTTTGTTTCATTTAAAGGAAAATCAATGTCAATTGCAGCAGCTTATCTCGTTTCACTACACACACTACCTCACAGTTCCCTTAACACTTTCTTTAGAGTCTTTACGTGCAACAACTAAGTAATCCAAGGGCAACCATCACTTGATCTTTTTGATACTTAGATATAAAATAGAGTGCGGACTGAATCTCTCTCTCCACCTTATCTTCTTCCCTCCTCCTTCCACCACCCGCTCTCGTGCCCATGCCTGCACACAACCCCGACTCCAATGCACCATTCGCTCCCACTTGTCTCCACCTCCCTGTCCCATTAAGGTGAATTCTACGCCACCGGATGTACCGCCAACCACCACGGCCCAGCTCTAAATCCATCGGATGTGCCTCCTCCTCATCTTGATCATCTCGGGCCGACCTCCCATGCCGGCACCTCTTCCCGCCAAGCCGACACCCCACCACATCCGCCGGGCGGCTGCCGGCCTCCGCCATGCAAACCTGGTGGAGGTTGCTTGGGATGTCTCATTGTGCCCCTATCCTAGCCCCGCCCAGCTTCCTTCCTTTGTTTCCCACCTTTGCGGCTAGTGGCACCACTTGCTACCTCGCTCCATGCCACACACACCCGGGGGCAGTCTCCTTCAGCCCGGTCCTTATAAGCCCTACCGAATTCAGTTAAGTCCCTGAACCCCTGAACATAACGGTAACCTTGCGAAGTTAGAAAAGAAGATAACGTCTCATTCTTGGATTGGGCGAAAAAAAGAGGAAGCCTTGAATCGGTGAAGTTTAGCTTTAGGGCTGTTTGGTAGGGCTCCTCCCGGCTCTACACGCCAAATGTTTTGGAGGAGCCGTTTTTTTAAAGAAAAACAAAACAGAGGAGATGGAGCCGTTTTGGAGGATTGGGGCTCCTCCAAAACGGTTCTGCTCCTCAGGAGTCCCGGAGGAACCCCTCAAAAGGAACATGGCAAACACCACCCCTTTACTCTTTCTCAGCCACCATCAGTGGCCGAAGCGGGAGTCTCATTATAGAGAAGTGCCAATGTTTCAAGTGTCATTATAGCGAAGCAAATGTTTGAAGTCCTATTTTAGCAAAGTCACATGTTTGGAGTCCCATTATAGCAATTGTCTCATCTGAAACAGGCAACACGCCTCTGATGACGTGACAAGAGTATCTATCGCAACTTAACTTGTGAAACTGAAACTTACGAATGACACACCAATTTACAACACATGACCCGTGGTGAATATTTCACAGAAATCTTCAAAACTAAGACCAAATCACACAATTGGATACATTCAACCTACCGAACACTCAAAGGGCCCGGCTAATCAATCGAGACGTCCAGTTCCACGATCCTTCCCGACTAACAAGAAATCACAGAACCAAGAACAGCCTCACGATCCAATCACAATCAGACAGCACGCGCCATAAAACAGATGAGAAGGGGAGGGATCGATCAATCACCTCGGTCCCGACGGAGTCGACGGCGTACTCGTAGAAGGTGCGGACGCGGAGGCGCACGGCGGCGCGGAGCTCGTCAAGCGTGACGAACTCCCGCACGGTCACCGCCGCCACGGGACTCAGCAGCACGGCGCCATCAGTGGCCGAGGTGGAGGCGGCGGCGGCGCGGCACCGGAAGCGCGTCCCCACGGAGAGTCGGTCCCGCGGGCCGCGCAGCTGGGCGGCCGGAGGAGGCGCGGGCGGGAGCAGCTGCGACGCCGACGCCATCGGTGGTTGTTGCTTTGCTGTTGGTTTGATTCGGGTGGTTGCGAGGCGGAGGCGTCTCCGCCACAGCTGCCTTGGCTTATGCAACTGTCACTGCGTTGTGCACGACATTGTTCATTAACTTTGGCCCGTCGAAATTAGTCAAAAAAAATTAGAGAGCTTACCTTTGCCTAATCCAAAAAATTACAATTACCGTAGATAAAGACTATAAGGCCCGTTTAAATCTTCGGAGTTGAATTTACTGTAATTTAGGAACATATTTGAGAGGCTATATAATTTTTATAACTTTACTAATTTATTTCTTGTCTCTCACTCTAAGAATTTTAGATAGACTTTATGAACCAATGTAAAACCGTGGAACTCATAAACTTATTTTGTGCCTTGGTCCGCCTTAGCACGTGGTGTGCCACAAGTGGCTCGTCTTGCCTAATGGTAGTCCATCTGCGGGTCATCCCTCAGGTAAACGGATTTGTCCAAAGCCCGCAGCCCAGGGGGCTCGGGCGAGATCTTAATCTCGCTTAGAATCCGCCGAGGTCAACTTATCCTTTAGCATGACTTAACCCATCTTGTCGGGCCATCACCCTTCACAATGGACCCGCTTTTAAGGTACTCATCCACTAATAGGACCTACCCTTTGGCTACTATTCAACTGCTAAGAGATGTTTGTTGTTTTTACTATAGTTGAAGATTGCAAGATTTTTACTTCGCCCACTTGATTGCTCGATTTTTTTCCCCACAATCGATAAATCAAATGTCCCTACCAAAAGGCAAAGAAATTACATCAAAATTGCTCGGTTGTACAACAATTCACTATTATAGATTCACACATCACTACCCCCGACATCAATGCTAGATTTGACACCACCGCAGTAATGACTAATTTAGGCGTGGGAAAATCAAAAAATGCATGTACTCAACCAAAACCGACAACGAAGATTTACATCACTATCGGTTTGTTATTGTACCTGGCAGTAATCTGATATGATCACTGTCGGGTTTAGGGTAACAGTTGACATTGTTTTCTTATATCACTGCTAGTGTCGGTGTCTTGGAGACAAGGGATCCCGACACAATGGAAAAGTGAGGAGAGCGTCGAGACTACTTCATTGGCCGATGGTTTAGTGGAGAGAGTTAGAAGAATGACATGCAAAGTTTATCTTGGTTTGGGCCTAAATGCCATACGCCTAGTGACGACTATGTTCTTTTTAGTCTTGCCATAGGTGAGGTGCTTGCATAAGGGCGTACAAGCTTCCAGGAGAGGGACGAATCTCAGGTCCTAGTACAGATACAAAGACAATTGGGAGAGGGCTAGATCCCAAGTCCCTAGAAACAAGCCTATGAATGATTGAGCCTAGTGCCAACATCGGGCGATGAACCGGGTGGTGTTGTGTTGCTTTCTTGTTGTGGAATGCGTGTCGTCGAGCGCCGCGCCATGTGCGGCCCGGCCGCCCTTTTCCAAGGACCGGGCCTCCCCTTTTATAGCCAAGGGGTGGGGCGGTCCTCAATGACACAGTTGGTGGGGCGCTAAGGAGTCGAATGTGGATATGAGCAAGGCATTCGTCCTTGGCTTCTCTTGAGGTTCGATCGATCGGTGATTGGTGGAGAAGGGGTGACTCAGGTGGTGGGCACAGTGGAGATTCGTCTACGTCCGATTGTACCTTGCCATCGAGACAAAGCAACTGGTGAACCCAATTTTATTACCATGGTGGGAATCTTGGGAACAGTACTAAGCCGGTACACCTTACTGTGGTACTGCGACCCTTTGTCTGTCAGTCGAAGCATGGCCGCCGGGATGGGCGGTGGCCTTACCTTTTATCTTGTTACCTTTTTACCTGATGCATGGAGACGGAAGTCAAGGGGAGAATAGGGTTTATGTAGCACGCGTCGCTTTACCGCCTTACCTTTGTTTGTGGCGTGCCCTCTACTCCATGTTCGATCCTTTGGAATGTGGCGGTCATAATGGACGGTCGGGGTCGCATTAGTCAATCGTATTCCAGGATACCTAGACGTGGTCAGGCCACTGGGCCCGTATGTCACTACGAGTGTTTGTTGTGGTTGCGCCACCTATTGGTCGGGCGAAGCGGAGTTGGCTCCTGAGGGGCTTCTTTTCTTTGTAGCTTCGTGTGGAAGCGCCCGAGGACCCCTCGGGCGCACTGTGGAATGGCCCCATGCTGAGGCGCTTCTCGTAGTGGGCCCTCGGCCACATTAATTGGGCCAAGCTTCTTATGCTTTGCATAAGTTTGGGCTTGGTGTTTGGCTTGGTTGTGGGCTTTGTGCATTAGGCACCCTATTTCCACACACCTGACAGCTAGTTGCCTAGTTCAATTACCGAAACCAACAATGGATATATAGATACTCTCGGCATATGCTGCTAGTGTTAACTTGTTAACTACAGTGGCAGTATAAGTAGTGGAGAAGTTTACTCTATATAATGGTGCCATCAGTTTCAAATATGAAGGAGAATCTTGGTAGAGTGTAATACTTATCCTGGACACTCTAAATTAAAATTGAAGACGGTTTATAAGAGCAGGTCATGTAAGATTGCCGCTAGTGTGAATAGTTTTGTATTGGCGTATATCTTTTTGCCCTAGTAGAAATGCACTATATTATTAGCCTTTTACACTGACGATTCTATGCACATATTGTCCACAAACTTCAATGTTCAACACCTTCTCCTTTCTGTCACCAACAACCCCCTGCCATCCACTGTTGCTGACCTTTGCCTACCTGACACACACACATGGAATCACAACCTGCTAGCAACCACCTTCTCACAACAAGCAGTCCAAACCATAGAAGCCACTCAACTTGTCCACTCTGAACAACAGACATCCTTAGATGGATTCCTGCCACAACTGGTATGTGTACTACCAAGGCCATCTACACACACTTAGCCTCTCAAGAAAACCACAATCTTCCTACTCAGAGCTCAAGGAACATTTCCCATGATGCAAACCTCATCTTGCAAAAGGTCTGAAAAAGCAAAATAATCCCTCCTCTCCTTAAAACTTTTGCTTGGAGGCTCATTCGTAGAGCTCTTGCCACGGGAGAAAGAGTACGTAGATTCTCTGCCCATATTAACCAACACTGTTCATACTTGGTGCTATTGAAGATAATAATCATTTATTTTTCAAATGTGAGCTGCCTTCTCAGGTATGGGCCACCGCCAACCCTCCCTCCCAACTCATAATATTACCTTTTCAGAGGATGGTGTTCAAATCGCTCTACCTCTCTTGATTACACCTAACCCATCGATACTATTTGTACAACTCTGTTTTTACACTGTGCTATATCTAGAAAGAGCATAATGACATCAGGTTTCAAAGGAAAATGTGGACCTCTTCTCAGGTACATAAATCAGCTCAAGCACATATGTAGACACATTTCCAGGCACTCGGTGAACAGGTCCAGATTCAATCAGCACAAATGGCCACAACAACACTGCTCAACCAAGCTCAACAGATGCCCCCGCTGCAAGGTAATACTTCTCTACCTGCAGGTTTTGGCACGGTTTACCAACAACAGGTTGGCCCTCTCCAGTCAGCCATCCGAATGCAATCTAGCAGCCAGACTATGACGCACACAGGTATCTTGTTGAATTCCCCACTTCTTTGCTAGGTGTCCAATGCTATTCAGACGCCTCTATCTCCCAGATGGGCCTAGAGCCGGCCAAAAAACAAGCGGGACTAGGCATTTCATTGTCAATACAGATACAACTCCTCCGCCAAAGATGTTTGTCAAGGCATCCGTGCAGGAGGCCTCTTCAGTGATCATGGCGAATCGCGCGAGCCTTGCCTTGGCTGCTTTCATTCTTAAGAGAATGAACATTCAAGATGCAAGTCTTCTTGCAGATAACAGGTTGCTAGTCAACTTCATCAACGGTGATGATCGTTCCAATCCACCGGATTGGCGAATCAAGCCTTACACCCAAGTCGTGCACTCTCTCATGGCAGGTACAAGAAAATCGGTGCACAAGATCAGAAGAGAGAATAATCAAATGGCGGATCTGTTAGCAAGACAAAGTTCCTTTTCTTTACAAGCCAATCAAATAGATTTCTCCGGACTAAGTACTAATCCAGCCATGCTTATGGGTGTCCGCTTACGGATGCACTCCGTTATGTAACCATTCACGATGTAATGGTTCTAACAACATCTTGCTATTAACTTATGAATGAAATCTTTGTTTGTTGTCAAAAAAAAAAGTTCAATAACCCATTTCACATAATTCTTTCTTTTTGCCATTATTATTCCACATATTATTGTACATGTACTTAGTAAATAAAGCACCCATCCTAGGCGCAGCTGCTGTCGTTACAAAATACATGGACGCGTTCGTATATGTGGCAGAAACCACATCTTCCACACATTATGTATGGAATCATTCAGTCATCAGGGGCAAGCACAACTCTAACATGTGCACGCGTGTGGTTCCGGAAGCAGGATGAGCTTATCCTTTCGACGGACTGACAATCCAAACACCTCCGTCATATCAATATCCTCCTTCTTCATGCCACCGGGCAGACCCCAGTCAAAACAGTAAACGAGGTTTGCCAACATAATCTCAACAGTAGCCAGGCCAAAGTTGAGGCCCGGGCAGATCCTCCGGCCGGCGCCGAACGGCACGAACTGGAAGTCGTTTCCCCTCATGTCGATGGCGGCAGCGTCCATGAACCTCTCCGGCAGGAACTCCTCCGCGCTCTCCCCCCAGGACTCGGGATCCCTACTGATGGCCCATTCGTTGACGATGACTCGTGTTCCTGAGGGGATTCTGTAGCCATCCACGTCGCAGTCCACCATCGAGAGGCGAGGGAGCAGGAGTGGTGCCGGTGGGTGCAGCCTCAGCGTCTCTTTCACCACGGCTCTTAGGTATGGCATGCTAGGCAGGTTATCTTGCTCAACCATCTCTTGCCCTTTGGGTGTGTTCCTCCGCACCTCGGCTTGTAGCTTGCTCATCAGCTGAGGGTGGCGCATAAGCTTCGCCATGGCGAGTTCTAGAACTATTGATGAAGTCTCCGTTCCCGCTGAGAACATGTCCTGGATGTCCAAAACATTATTAGTTATATTATCTATATGTACTATCTGTTTTATAGATGAAACAAATGGAAGTTAATTGTTTGGGAAATATATTTGTAATTCCCTAACCATCAAGATGGCCTTGACATGATCTCTGGTGATACCGTACTCTTGCTGAACTGAGAGCAACACATCGATGAAGTTACTCTCTTCTTGATCAACACCACCACCATGCCCTTGGTCAGACCTTCTTCGTCTCTCGTGGTCGCTTACTATCGTTTCAAGCAAATCATCCCATCTCTTGTGTGCCTCATCAGCCTTGTTGCTTAGAAACCACCCGGTGAGCAAAGCTAACACGTTCGCTAGCCCTGGGAAGTTGTCTTCCAGGCTGAACCCTCCAAACAGAACAGTATTCATCTGGATCAGCTCCCGGAAGAGCTTGTTCCGCCCTTCCACCCTGGAGAACTTGCCTGAAACAGCGCGGCACACGATATCGTTGGCGAATGTGTTCATCATTTCGCTGATGTCCACCTCCTTCCTCGCAGCTGCCGCCTCCTGGATCTTCTTAATCACTAGGCCCACCTATATATGCACGGATGAGGATATTCATGTTAGACGACGTACGTAAGGTCTGAGCTTTATTTGCACATATGGACACACACATATATAATATTATAAATAAATAAACAACCCGGCATTTGTTATAAGGCCGTGTCTGATCTTTATTTTTGAATAAAGCTTCCTTCATCTAAATGAACTCGTGTAGGTAATCTGAAAATTACCTCCTCTTGGCGCGAGAGCCGGTAGGAGTTCACTTTCTTGACGGTGAAGAGGTGCGTGGTAACGAGCCTCCTAAGCTGACGCCAGTGATCGCCGTAGGGGAGAAGGCAATATCAGATGACCCGTAAGCGAGGGGTATCGAAGACCTTGGAAGCCGGTCGTGAGGCGAAGGCATGGTCATGTGTTTGCATGATCAGCCGAGCTGCGCGCGCCGACGACACGACGAGGTTTGGCACGGTGCCGAAGCGGAGGAGCATGAGGCCGCCGTGCTTGGCGGCAAGGCCGCGGAGGGAGACGTGCGGGAGGTCGCCGACGAGGTGCAGGTGGCCGATGATGGGCAGGCCAGGAGGCGAAGGAGGCGGGACATGTTTCGGTTCCTTTCTGGTTTTCGTTGCTGCCACGACGGGTTCGGGAGGCGAAGTGCAGCAGGAGCATTAGGAGGAGAGGGATGAGCAGCAGTAGCCGTTGCGCAAGAGATGCTTGCAGGAGCTGGTATACTACATTCACATGACCCATGTTTCCTAGCACACCAAACTGTTCTGGTTTAGTACTAGACATATAGATTCTGGTGTTTCTGGTTGAAAATGGTAGCCTTTGGCTGCTATATATACAACTCCGTGGGTGCTTTTACAGTTGCATGCCATGCTCTCTTTGGCTGACCATCATTTTCCTTGAACAGGGCAGGCATGAATGATTGAGCTGATTACAACCGTTCGTTTTTTTCGAGAAATAGTTCTATAGATTAAACTAATAAATGTTTTAAAAAACATTTGGTAATTCATTGATTATATTAAGCAAATAAAATGAATAGAGACCTTGATCTATTATCGTTTTCAGTAGTTAGAGTATCTCCAAGAGTTTTGCAAAATGTACTTGACAAAATTTGTGATTTGCCAACTCATAAGAATATATGCCAAGTGGCAAAATAGTTATTCTCCAATAGTTTTAGAAATTTAGCTCGGCAAAAAAAAAAAAAAAAGACAATATACTACATGCAAACAGGGAGAGAACTTTTTATTTTCACGGCCTGCACGCTAAACATGAATGCAGAGAGAGGATTTGCCAAGCCGCGGTGAGGAGGGAAGTTTTTGCCAAGTTGATATATTTGCTAAATCATTTGTCAAACTGTTGAGAGGTGTTTTGAACGTTTTTACCAAAAAATCAAAGATGTCTACTCCATTTGTCAAACTTTGTTAAAACTAGAAAACCATTTGAAAAAGTTGTCGGGTGTTTGTATCAAAATCTCCATTCCTAACATTTAGGAAAAATATAGAGAATCTTCTTCAGTTAGTCGTTAACACAAATATATTCCGTATTTTTGTGGGTCCAAATGAATCTAGCAATGGAACAGCAACTAGAGCAGTTGAATTCATTCTGAAGGCCAGGGAATAGAAGAAGCTCCTAATGATCATCGCCCTTTCACTACCGGAATCTGGATTTTGCCTAGTGTTTTTTGTCTTTGCCAAGTGCCAAAAAAAAAAAAAAAAAAACTCCCAAGTGTAAAAAAAAGCACTTGAGTATTTGCCAAGTGTCTTTTTCTTACACTCGGTAAAGCAGTTTTTTAAATCAGTTTTTGACACCCTAAACGAGTTCAAATAAAAAAGCTTTCAACTACAAAGTTTCATAACTCTTCAACATCTAGGAAGTTTATTTTGGTCATTTCTCAAGATCTACAAAGCGTTTTTAAAGACACCCGGCAAAGGCATTTGCCGAGTACGAAAAAAGACACCGACAAAGGCCCTTTGCCGATTTTTTTAACGAGTGTGTGGCACTCGGCAGAACCTTGCCGAAAGTGCAAAACTGGCTTTGCCGAAGTGCCACACAGATTCGTGTGAGAGGTGTGGAGCTCTATGTCAAGGAGATGCACTTGACCATTACTCTATGTCAAGGAGATGCACTTGACCAATAGCGTGCCTTCTACAAAGCCGAAGCGCAACCCTGTCCGATTGTCTAGACCACCATTGGATACGCTGAAGATCAATGAACTGCGATGCCTCTTTTCTCCCCGAGACCAGGGCAGGAAGGTGGGGTGTTCTCATCAGAGATCGCGATGCAGATGTGGTGATCCACTGGAAGAGGAAAAGTTAAATCATTTACTTAATCCTTTTCTTGCCGAACTTAAAGCATGCCTGCGAGGGATACAGTTGGCAGTGAATTGATCGTATTATTATTGAGACCAATGCTCAGGAGGTGGTGAAGGCAAATCAAGTCCAGCTCCTACTATCACTCAGTTGTAGGTCATCTGATCGAGGAGTAAAGTCTTTATTAGTTTCAATTTTTTTCAATTTGAGTGTGATCGAGTTTGTTTGGGTAGAGACTGTAATAGGGCCGCTAATGAGTTGGCCGCTCTGGGTCATGTGTGTAATGAGGGTGAAGAGGTGATCACTACCTCTCTGCCTGAAAATGTAGCTGTGGTCATTGCTAACGATTTGTTAGCAGATGAGTAATGAAGAGAAACTCAGATTTTAAAAAAAGCAATGGAATAACAACGTTGTTAATACCTAATTAATATCACTACTATTGGTTGGTCAATATGATCACGACACAAACTGACAGTAACAATAGACATGCAAGGTTGTTTCTTAGAGTGGTTATTGTTTCAAGAGTGATCTGCTTCGTTTGATGCAACCTATATTTTGGCACCAAGAAATAAGAGGCATGCAGTGGGTGATGGCTGGATAGGCGTGGCTGTTGTCGTGGAAAAATGTTCAGTGAGGTCTATCCCTATCAGATGTGGTGCGGATTGTTTGGTTGACACGTAGGAGGGCCAAGAATCATCCATACACAGTTCCTTGACTATATTTACACATAAACACTAATGCACTAATGCTAGTCTCTCCTACCCTAAAAAAAATGAAAAATAATATTTTTTGGCGCCATCCTGCAGAGTTGCTTGCATATCAATTTTTTCCACACAAACATCAAAAAGTGATATCAAAATGGTATGTAGCCTAGTGGTTACAAGTCTCGATACCACCTCGAGTCTTGAATTCGACTACTCGTGGTAGTGAATATTTTAAGATTTAATGGCATTGTGCTCTCTATACTGTGAGGTGGTGACTTGGTCAATGATGATGATTTGCTAGCTAAGTCTCCGAAAAAAATTCAAATATTCTATATTTTAACAGCATTCATCAATCTAGAGGATTTGTAGTATGCTAATACTCAGAGCAGTCTCAATGGTTGAAGCTACGCATGCTATCCAAGAGAAATATGTCAGCAAATCCATCTATAGAAACTATACTTCCACGGTGGAAGTGTCTATGCTTAATAAATACTGGTTTCCCCTCTCTCTCTCTCCTTATCTCTTCCTCCTTGGATGATCTCTTCTCTTGTTTCCTCTCATCCACGCATGAAAGGAGAAGACGGGCTTCAACCAGTGAGCAAGGTATTGAACAGCGGCTTCAACGGAGCAGACACGGCCTCTGGCCGGATGCGGCTCCGGCGCAGCAGTGTGGCGTCGCGGCCGGATGCAATGGCAGCGGACAAACACGCGGGACAATCAGCGCCCGGTGAGCGGAGGCGACCTGCGAGACACAGGCGGTGGTGGCATGTCCGCCCAGGCCTCGACACTTCCCTATGGCGGTGGCAGATTGCACGGCGACAGCGAACACGGTACTAGTGACGCCAGCGGCACGTCGGCTGCTTGGGCAGCGGGCAGAGGAGGCGATGGAAGCGGGTAGTTTCTGCCCAATGCAGTTTTCCTCGTTTGGGCGCATCGGTACGAGCGTGAGGCGTCATTCCTTGAGGAAGAAACGATTTCTTCGTTTTATCTCTCTCTCTCCTCAATAACTCCTTTGCCACGCCACTGAAATGCTAAAAGTGTGAACGTAATTAAAGAGATACACTATCATTAATGTCCCATTGGGAGTTCCCTCAAGGAGCGCGAATACGTTGTGAGTGTCTCGTTGTATTATGTAATTCAAAAACAATTCTTGTACATACTTTTACTTTTCTATCGTCTTAATTGAGAGGCAGAGCTCCGCCATTATTCTCAAAAAAAAACAATTAAAATTGATGGTATAAGAGCATTTCCAACGGTTGATACGTCAGCTTGGAGGACCATCTACACACATTAGAACGAGAGAGGATGAGAAAATTTACGACGCTAGCGACACTGCAAGAGTCCAGTTGGCACGTGTTCCTATGCTTTTTAGTCTCTTATTACCTGCATTCCCTATCTAGCTTATTTCTTTTATTTATTATTGTTTTTACCCAACACGTTAGCAGGGATTCATGAAGACTGTTGGCGATAAATAATGTCACCACCGCAATCTTGCAATCATGTAGGTATGCAGGGTAATCAAGCCAAAGTAGTGCAAGTCATTGTAACTCCGACAATTTTGACACGGATGCATATCTAGCTTTGGAGTTATATATATATATATAGCAGCCTTTTCCAAAGCATAGTCAAGGTTTGGTCACTAATGGACACTAAGACAGCACATGCAAATTGGCAAAACATGTGTATTCTGAGATTATATTTTCTGTCAAGTTTACTATGTTCAGCCGCACTAGCTGAATTGTTACGCGGGCTTAAATCTCAAGCCTTGGGATATGGTCTGTAGTCTGCCATTCATAATGGGTTAACTTTTGAACCCACTAGTCTTGATCGCTGTCGATTTTTGGTTTGGATCTTTTTAGCGTGTTAATGTAAAAAAAAGTCCTATCATCTTCTTTGTAATTAAAAATTATTAAACGAAAGGGCAGTGCTCCTTCACACAACGACAAGACGTTATCTCATAAAAAAGCATGGTTTGTCAATCGATCTTTGTCTTCCTAAAATTGCTAGGGACATTGAAATTAACTGAAGCAGCAAAACAAGTTCTGTGTCAGCAATGAGGTGACGACCCCAAGCCTTGGGTGGGAACGGAAGTCCCCCTGCAATGACACAAATCGCCTCATGTTCATCTCCACCGGTCACAATTGGCTTTGGCGACAAAGCAAAGTTTCTAGCACCACACTGGCTCGGACTGCATTGTACTGAAGAAAAAGGAGGGTCAAAGGTCACAGGCGGCGGTGAGGGATCCACTTTCTCGGTGCCTGAGGGTGGCGACTGCTGAGTGAAGCTCTCGGGATACGGATCGCGGCCTCGCCGGCCACACCGGCGAAGCCGGGTGGCCGCTTGCCGCGACCAGTTTCTAATGCCGGCGGCGATCACCATGGGAGGTGGATTTTTCGTCTCCGTTCAATCCGTAAGTCAGGCAATTAGCTTTGTTCGACGGTGGAATGCGGGGATAAGAAGAAGGCGACGGTGAGCGGGAAGGGACTGGATTCGGGCGTTGAAGATCTTGCGATGAGGCCATAACCTCGGCGTCTCCTACGGCTCGTAGAGGAAGGGTCGACCGACGGAGACTTCCACACCTACTCGAGCGGGTGTCCCTTGGCGGCAGCGATGGTATACGCAGCGGAGAGGTGGTAGACGCCTCACTCGCACCTAGAACGAGAAGTGCACTCTACCCCAACCCCCGCCCGGTTGTGAAGGTGATCGACACGGCAAAGGCAGGAACGGCGTTGCAAGGAAGGACGGCAAGCTTTGTCGTCGTTTGTGGAAGGAGAAGGTGGGGCGAGGCATGTCGAGACCAAAACCGGTACACGCCATCACTTCTAGTGAGGGCTTTCGACCAAGTTCGGGCGCGGGGTGACGGATGAGACGACGCTCTGACGACGAAGTCGAAGAAGAGATCTCCACCCGGAGTTCGTCATTGAAGCGGGACCGCGAGGTTTCTCAATGGATCACCGGTTAGGGGAGGAGGAGGTTCTTCAAGGTAACGTCAGAAACCCGATGATGTAAAGCTGCCAAGATCGATTGTGGAAACAATGGTGCGTGAAAGCTAAGCCCGCGAGCTCCATGGCAAGGGCCGCCGCCACCGCATCGTGTCTCTCCTCGGAGGACATTGGGCGACATTGCATTGCGGCGACATCCATCCATGGGAGCCATCGGAGTAGGGAGAAGTTACCGCTTTGTTCGACGCCGTTGGACAGCCCGGTCGCCGTGTCGGGCGACAGTTCAAGAGCCTACTTTTCGGATCAAGCAAATAATTTGAATTCGTTTGGAAGTCTAAAGTTGGACGAGTTAGATTCGGATTTTCCGCCGCTACGACGAGAGGCGAATGCGACGAGGACTATTGTTTGCCGATCGATGCGAGAGGCGAGTAAGCGGGTTCACCGACTCCTATCCAAAATTCTCGTGATCCAACTCGGTCATGGATTGATTTTTAGCCCAATGAAGGGGCTTAGTTCCCCTATTCCTTCATCCGGGCGACCAATGAAACCTAAACCAATCAAGTTGAAACCAGCCGCCCGCCACTTCCAACTAAACCCCTCATTCGCCGAGGTTATGAAGAGCCATGGCGGCGCAAGGGGTGCTTGTGGGTGGAGGTTTCGGTGGTCGCGAGTGGAGGCAAGGGAGGCCAGGGCTATAATCAGGGTTCGTCCCTGGGTTCGATCCGGGTTTAGAGGGAGGAGGTCGCGGCGGCCCCAACGGGGCCGTGGTCGTGGCTATGGCCGGTGGAGGGAAGAAATGTCCCATGGCGGGGGGGGCTCGCTAACCATGGAGGGAATGACCTTGGTCATGGAGTATCATGCCTCGGCTCGCTAACCATCGGCGCTACAATGGTTGTCGTTTGGCCCGGCGTGGTGTCGGTCGCGGAGGTTTGTCGTTTTGTGGCGTGACGGCGGCTTACCATGGCGGGTCAAGTCAGCGGCTACGCGCGAAGAGGTGGCGCTGGTTCGACGGCCGCTCACGCCGGGCATGGGTCCGGCGTTCCAGCCACCCAAGCCCTGGGCATGGGGCGGAATCCCCGAGAGGCGTAGGTGCAAGGCATCAATCTTTGCGGAGTGCATCGGCCGGTCGGAGGCCATCTCGTGGCATGGCAGCGGTGCATGGGCACTCCAGGCGACCGGCTGCCTTTGCTGGCGCCAATGGCAACTTTGCCGCTGGACAAGGCCATGCGGTCTGACCATCCCTAATCTAGGGGATGGGGCACATCGGGCCGCGAGCGGGTGGCTCGGAGGCTGCTGCGGTGGCGGTCGAAACCTTGCCTATCATTCAACAAGGAGGGTGGCTCACTCCGGCAACCAAGCCGCGGCGGTGGTGGCTTTGGCATCATCCAACCGGACAGCGAGGCACCGGGGACGGTGGTGGTTGTTCTTGGAATAGCGACTCAAGGCTAAGGCGGTGGAGGCTTAGGGGGGCAGTGGCCAACATCTACAACTTCGGTGGACGCGATGGTCATTGAAGCGGTGCTGCACAGGGCCTCGATAACCACGGCATGTGACGGGTAAAGCTCATGACATTCTAGAATCAACAATTCAAGGCCAAGAAAAATAAGGGAAACCATATCGCTATCGGTGTCATACTTAAGGTCATACATTCATGATTGTCTTGTAGTCATGTCTTTGTGAAATATGTTTTGAGGATCATCCAAGAAAGTCTTGCCCAAACAAGAAAAAAAATAATACAAGTGCTATTCCTTGGTTATCTTTGTAGAGGGTCTTGGGTTTTATTTTATTCCAAAGGTTGATAACCCAAAAGAGGTTTTGCAAGAAACTAGAGCGTGGTACGTGTTCTTGAAGGTTCTTTTCTTGTCAACCAATTTGGCGGTGTGGAACTAGAAAGACTTTGTCCTGGGTGAAGAATCACCGGGATATTCGCATTAACCGAGGCTGGGGCATTTATTGTCAACCGGGACCCTATGAATGCCAAGGAAGTTGAAGGAAAAATTAGATTTGAGAAGGGGGCGACAATGAGGTTTATAAAGAGATTCAAAAAAGTTTGGGTTGGGATTCAGAGGTTTACCCCATGAGTTCAAACAATTTCCCATTATTTGGGCAATTGGAACAATCCCGGTGTGCCTAGGGCTGTTGACACCATCTTTACAAAAATCTTTTTGGAAGAGCAAGAATGAGAGTAGCTGTAAGCTTGATCCATCACTTATCCCGAATTTGTGGATGTAGTGATTGGGGATTTTGTTTCTGAGCTACAGTTTGCGGTTGAGAGAGAACCCCGATGGTGAGCCCCAAGTGATTGACATGGACTCTACCAAAGAGGGTGACCCAAAGGGGAAGATGATCCCAAGGGGGGGATAAGGAAAAAAAGATAGTGAAAATAGAGCGGGTTTAGGGAAAATATGGACATTGATGGAAACTTAGGTGATGCTCCACCTAAAGGGTAGTGAGTCCGGAGGGGCGCTGCCACAGCCGAGGGGCGGCTGCATGTCACTATTGGCGAACAACCCAAGCTTCCCGGATAAATGATAAGCCAAAAGCGGTGGTATCCCACAAAAGTGCGGGTGAGTGGAAAGCTATTGTGTTGCCCCATCAAGGCGATTAAAGGAATGTCGAAGAAGCTTCCCTACCTAACCGATCTCTCCGTTGAGGTCAAGCAAGAAGGAACGCCGCTACAAATGGATCGGGATTGATTGAGAAGGCCAAGCTCAAGGCCAAGAAGAATTTGGAGCTGGTCGATGAAAGAGGTAATTCACAATCTCCTCCCTCTTTTTTTAATAGAGATAATTTATCTTTGATGGATTCGATACATGCTCTAGGTGTGGTTTTAGGAAAAAATAATAAAGATTGTCTTAATTCCATTAAATATTTGAAGGATTTAGAATATGATAGAATGTTAAATAGTACTAATCTAAACAATGTCAATTCGGTTTTGGATGTGGATGGGGCAAACCGAAAGTGCTCTAATGAGGATGGTGTAGATCTAGAAATTTTAAATCTTATACATTCAGAAGCAATGGAGGGGCTAGGTGATGGGGGTTATGATCCTTTGATTTTACAAACCCCTGCATCATCATCTTCTAAGAAGAGTAAGCCCCAAGAAAAATAAAAATAATAATAATAAAAATAGAAGTTGTTAAAAATAAAAGGAATTTTCCGGAATTGTAATGGTTTCGGATACTAAAAAAATATAGATTTTGTCGGATCTAACAAAGAAAAGACCAAGATTTTATTGCCTTATCGAGAAAAGGTAGAGCTAGCTTTCCACAAAGAACTCTCAATACCATCCGTCTTTGGTAGAGATTTTTATTTGGCATTGCATGGCTCCACGAGGTAGATCTGGTGGCATGATTCTAGGTGTTCATTTGCAATCTTTTGACGTTGGTCAAATTGAGGGAGGGTGATTTTTACATCGGTTTCAAGTTACGCCATAAGGAATGTGATTTCAAATTTAAATTATTTTCGGGTTTACGGCCGACTCAAGATGATCAAAAATCTCATTTTTGTCGGGCGGAGTGCGAAGTATGTTCTAAAGAAACCATACTTTTGTTGTTATTATAGGTGGGGACTTTAATATTATTCGCGAGCCGGATGAGAAGAATAATGATAATTTTAATGATAGATGGCGTTCATGTTTAATGCTAATTAATTGATACTCAAACCTCGGGGAAATAGACTTGTTTGGCGAGGAATTTTTACTTGGGCTAATAACTTGCCAAACCAAACTTTGAAAAGTTAGACAGAGTTTTAACACGCATCAGATTTTGAGTCTCGGTATCCTAATACTACGCATACATTCTCTATCGAGAGAAATTTCTGACCATACTCCACTACTACTTTTGTCTACTAACGGCGCGTCTACAACTTATCAACCTCAATTCAAATTTGAATTAGGTTGGTTGTTAAGGGCGGATTTTGTGAGATGGTGGCACGTGTATGGCGTAATGTGGTAGTTCTGAGGATCACCCATTGAGCGTTAGCGAGGCCAAAATAAGAAAACCGTCAACACTTAAGAGGTTGGGCTAAGCATGTTAGTGGGTTATACAAAAAAGAAAAGCAAAGCTTCTAAATAAATTGGATGAACTAGACAAAAAGTTGAACTTACTTTGCTAAAATTACTCTAAGAAAGATCTAAAACATGTTACTGAATGAAAGGCTAGGGAACTTTAGAGAAGAAGAGCTAAAGTGGTACCAAAGGGCTAAGGTGAAACACCTTTTAGAAGGTGATGCTAATACTAAGTATTATCACCTTGTAGCCAATGGTAGGCACGGGAAAACTCGCATCTTTTAACTTGAGGATGGGAATAATATTATAGCGGTGATGCTCAACTTAAAGTAACATATCACTAGTTATTATAAAAATCTTTTAGGCCCCTGAGAAGAGTCGCTAATCTCCTTAGAGATGAATCTCAAAGGACCGATATCCCTCAAGTTTGAGGATGATGAAGAGAATGAGTTCCCGTTGAACCATTTTACTCAAGAGGAGGTTAGAGAAGCAATTTTTCAAATGGATCATAATAAAGCACTTGGTCCGGATGGGTTCCCTCCAGTTTTATCAATTTTTTTTTGGGACTTAATTAAGGAAGATTTGATGGCATTGTTCGATGATTTCCATCAAGGAACCTTGCATCTTAAACGCCTTAATTTTGGAAATATTATTTTGTTGCCTAAAAGAAGGATCGAAAGTGGTTTTCAACAATACGAGACCTATCTGTTTGTTGAATGTATCTTTCAAAATCTTCACTAAAGTGGCAACAAATCGTTTATCTACCATCGCCCAAAAAATTGATAAGACCAACCCAAAGCGCCTTCCCTACCAAAGAGAAAAATCATGGAGGAGCTGTCATCTTGCATGAGACAATTCATGGTGCACACCCAAAAAACAAGATGGAGTAATTTTAAAATTGATTTTGAAAAGGCCTATGATAAGGTTGCTTGGAAATTCTTACAGCAAACATTAAGAATGAAAGGGTTTTTCTCGAAAATGGTGTGATTGGATAAAAAAAAATTCACACAAGGTGGAAATGTAAATATTAGAGCAATGATCAACTTATGCAGGCCAATACTTCCAAACTAAAAAAAGGCTTGAGACAAGGTGACCCCATGTCTCCTATACTATTTAATATAGTTGTGGACATGTTGGCTATACTAATTGCTAGAGCAAAGCAAAAGTTGGTCAAGTAGAGGGGTCATTCCACACTTGATCCAAGATGGTTTGTCCATCCTTCAATATGCGCGGATGACACGGTGATTTTTAAGCCATGATGTTGGAAAAGCGATTAATATGAAATTATTATTAAACACTTTTGAACAACTATCGGCTTAAAATTAACTTCCATAAAAGTGAGATTTTTTTGTTTTGGACAAGCTAAGAATCATGAGCAGTTTATTCATAAATCGCTTGGGTGTGCCATTGGTAAAGTACCCATTTAGATATCTCACGCCTCCCAATGCACTTCAGAAAAATTATCTAATAAGGACCCGAAATTTATAGAAGAAAGAATAGAGAAAAGTGAAGGACCAAACGGGCACCGAGGGGGGGTGAATGGGGAGCCTCAAATTCCTTTTCAATTTCGGTCATCGGCTCAACCCCAACCTCAAAAAGCAAATTCAAACGAGAGCGATAACACACGCAGCTAACCGGAAGCAAGGTGTCACGAAAGCAAAGAGAGCACCGAGATGTCCCCACGCCTAAATGGTTGCGGATGTTCCCTTTAGGAACACACGACACCTCAAACTATCGCGAGACACGCACCGACGAGAGCAAAGACGAACTCGTAGGACCGAAAGAGTCACCGACTTCTATAGAGAAGAAGTAAATTATCTAAACTAAAAATACCAACGCTTAACTTGTGGCGAGTACTTAGCAATCTCTGACAATATAATGTCATCCTAAAATCGATCTCAAATCAAAGTTTGATGCGAATAAATCGCGGATTAAATAGGGCCGGAGAGAAATTCCCAAAGTAACCCGCCAACGACACTTAAGCTGGTCAAGATTAAACCAAAAACTAATGTAGCTTGATGGTGACTTGAGAAAACAAGACTAATCACGTGCAAGCAAAACACTGGTGCGTGCTCAAGAAAATAGCAGCTTGCTATGCATCACAACGCTCAAATGAATAAACAACTAAATAGCACTGTTGGATGAAAGTGACGTCTCAAGAAAAATAGCCTCCCCAAATCACGTGCAAGCAAGGCATGGTGCTGAAATCGACTTGTAAAAACTACCGCTGCTAGGACATCGATTGAAACACACTATTGCTATTCTCAACAAAAGAATCGGACTGAAAGCAACAGACTGTCCACCCTGCCAAGAAACGAAATAACAGAGAGAAGAAAGTTACAGAGGCATTTCATCAAGCATCTAGTGAGAGCACGGAGAAGGAGTTAGTGAGCTGAGTTCATCAGGATTCTAGAAAATCGCACACACGCGCTCCATCCTCGCAAGCCCCGCACAAGAAGTAGTTATTGGCCTCGATGGCCAACTCACAGCACAGAGAAAAGATTGACCGTTTCGTTGGAGAAATCAAAAGCTTGGAGAAGTGGTGGTCGATCCTTGCTGCACTTGGTCCAAGCAGCAGATGGAACCGCCGGGGGTGCTGCTGGCTTGGGCCTGGTGCTGCCGTGCTCCCCTGCTGTCGCTGAATGGCAGGAGCGGCGCTCGTGTCTAAAGAGAGATGGCTCCGGTGGCCGGCCAGGACTTGGCCACCGCCCGCGGCTGTAGGTCGCCTGCTAGACGCCGAGCAGCTACTTCCTGTTGTTCGCTGCTGCTACTTCTCTGCTCTGAAGACAGAAAATGCCGGCCTGCACAAAAAACACAAAACAGAGCACGGACCAAAACGGGATCCAAAAATCTCAACGAAAAATTACAGCAAAGGAGAAGAGATTCGATCCAAAACGCCAGTGAAGGCGGCGAGGAGATTTGGGGCCCCCTTCCCCCGACGAAAATCACCACCAAATTGATGTTCTTGACCTCTAAACAAACCCTAAAATTGGTAAAAATAAAACGAAACCCGGGAAGAGGCGAAAAGAGGATACGCTACGCCATCCTCTATATATGGTCCTTTATTTCTCATCCCTATTTTTAGCCCTCCGATACATATGAGCCAAAACCACTAACCCTAGGGCTATTTTGGCCGGACTCGATATTTTTCACCGACGGCCACCGCAAGCCCTCATCTGCGCACTGCCTGCTCCCGCAATCTCCCGGATGCCGCCACGTGCCGTCCTTCCGTCCACCGGAAACGCCCGGGTTTTGAGGCCCAAACCCGTGAAACCGCCCGATGGTTTTGAGGCCCAAACCACCAAACCCGCACCGTGGTTTTTGAGGACAAACCACCAAACCTCCTCGACACGTGTCATCGCGTCTTGACGCTTCGAGTCGCCAAGTCATCCGAGCTCCCCGCTACGCACCTGCGCTTCGTAGTCTTGACGCCGTCGACCGCGGTACCTGCCACGTTCTCTTGCATCAGTCGATGTCCCGGATGTCGACCACCATGGCTGCCGCCCGGCGATCAGGTCCCTCGGTCCAAGCCTCACGTCCGATCCTTCACCTCCGCGAGTCGATGGTAGACGTCCTCCTTGGCCCCTTCACCTCGCCGTCGGCTACCATCTCCGAGCTCCACACACACTTTTAACCACGAACCAAAAGATACGTCTTGACACACTCCACGTGTGCTGCGATGAACATGTAGCCAAGCAAAAAAAAGAAAGAAAAATAATTAAAATGCTGGATCGCTGACAATCACTCAATCATAAAACTAAACACATGTGACCTAAATCAACCATGTGTTCGCAAAAGGCTTAGTAGCGGAAAGGTAAAATTACCCACAAAGAGGTGGACGACCAGTCCTTATAAACCGGTGTTTCCAAATTACCCATGTTTTGATATCTTTTTGAGGTGCCAAAAGGGGTCCTAGATAAAATTGAGTGCTTTTAGGTCTCGCTTTTGGCAGAACGACCAACAACAAGAAAGTATAGATTAGTCAAATGGGATGTTATACGACAACCTAAAAATCAAGGTGGGCTAGGTATCCTTAATTTGAAATTTAAAATGTGTGTTTGCTTAGTAAATGGCTATTCAAATTATCGAATGAAGAAGGAATTTGGCAAGAACTACTAAGGAACAAGTATATTAAAAACAAGACTTAGGCGCTGTGAGAAGAAACCAACGGTTAGCATTTTTGGAGAAGTTTGATGAATGTTAAAGATTCTTTTAAAGCTAGGTCATTTTTATTGTCAATGATGGGACACAAACACGGTTACGGATTGATACTTGGTTAGGGAATAAACCCCTCAAAGATAAATTCGGGCTTGTTCAATATTGTAGAAGGAAGCAAGATACGATAGCTAATATTCTAAGTTCTCCCGTACTAAATATTTCTTTTAGGAGGAATCTGAGTGGGAGCAAACTTATCAAATTGGCTCGTATTGTGTCATCCCTTACAACAAGTTAACTTAAGTCGGGAAAGAATATTTTTGTTTGGGATCGAAGGCATCGAGGGGAAACGTTCTGATCGATCCATGTATGCTGTTTTTAATTAACAATGGGGTGAAGTGTCTAAAGATATTTGGAAGACAAAATTACCAATGAAAATAAAAGTATGTGGTATATTAAAAGGTGTTGTTCTAACCAAAAGATAATTTGGCAAGAAAAAATTGGAATGGGGATAAGCGATGCTCGTTTCAGTCATCTCGAAACAATTCAACACCTCTTTTTGATTGTTTCTATGCTAAATTTTTGTGGCGCTACGTTCATATACTTTGGTTTAACCCCGCCTTCAAGTACACATAAATTTTATTCTATAGTGGTCTAAATTGGGGAGCAAAAAGTATAATTCATTGTTATTAACTGTGACATCTGCTCTTATATGGACAATCGCTAACAGGGAATGAAGTTGTTTTATGCAAATGCAAACCAAAAATCTCTTTTGCGGGTACTATTCCGAGGAACTCATTGGCTACGTCGGTGGGCAAGCTGCGGCGAATGAAGATCTACAAGATCAACTAATCGCTTTGCGAGCACGTCACCTTGAAGTGTCGGCGCTATCATTCTTCGGAGTCCGATTGGTTGGTGTCACAAAGACACGTTGGTTATGTTTAGCCAAAAACATTTATTTGCTTGTTTGAGTCGGATATGAGTGTGGGCTGGAGGTTGTTCCCAGCAAAAACTTTTATTTAGTTTTACGAACTACTGTAATAATTGAGTGCGATTCTATCTACGGATAGATGAA
>JADLZK010006762.1:0-65109 GCA_015847255.1 Hyparrhenia diplandra
GAATGGCTAAGCAAGGTTCATGAGGTGCCACACAAACATATCAAGCGCGATAAGCGGTTCATCAAAGTCTTCTGAGCAGCGGGGGTGCCTCCCGGGAAAGTAATGGCCATCTACGGATCCTTAAGAGGAAGCTTGAGAGCGGTTGGTTTTCGGCGAAGTTCATATCGAGCAACATAGGCTGCTGGCGAGAAAAGCGGAGACACGTCAACAAAGATATACGGGACCTCCTGCGGATGTTTAGAAACGAGAACAAAGCAAGATCCCCGGATTCTACTACTCACTACAGCTAGACTCGGATGATGGGGCGTATCGCGGAGTGTCTTTTTGGACGGATTTGATGGGTAGAAAAGAGCTGGGAGCTGTATGGAGACTATTTGGCATTTGACACCACGTTCGGCGACAAAGCAGTGCGGCATGCCGTTTTGCTCCCTTAATTGGGGTCAACAATCATGGAAACACGAGTCATATTTGGTCTGCGGATCTGCTCCCGGAACCAAAAAGTCTGAAACATTTGATTGGTACGTTTTTTACGCTTTCCCGGATGCTATGGGTGGGAAGAAACCCATCAACATCATCACGGATCAAGACAAAGGCGATCGGGAAGTCAATCCTAACTATGTTCCCCGATGCAACACATAGGTTACGCTTTTTGGCACATTCTCGAGAACATTAAGAAGAATGCGAAGAGCTACCTAGCTACTCGAGGACACATGGGAACTCTCGCGTGGTACCTCATAAAAGAAACGCCTTGACCAGCCCAGGAGGGAGTTTGAGGAAGGTTAGCGAAAGATTATGGCGGACCTCTACATAGAGCGAGAGGAGAACACTTATCTCGAGACCTATATGAGATCCAGCAGACATCTTTGGGCGCTACTTCAAGGGGCAAGCTATACCCATTCTCCTACGACCACGCAGAGAAGCGAGCACACACAAGCCTCACTCTTCAGGGGATATGTGTCACTGGGACAAGGACGATAACAAAGGTTTCTTCGAGCGGTATCAAATCATTCGACCTCAACAAAGTCTGACTGAGAAGAGGTACATTTCGAAGGAAGGAACCGTAGGCCCCACTTGGTCAAACTCTCCGATTGAGAAGGAGCTATGAGTATCTCGCAAGACCTATCATGCTAGGTTGCTTGAGAAAGAGATCTTGAACAGCACGCGACCTCACGTTGTTGAAGAAGAAAGTGGTGGCGGAGACATTTCCTCCTAAATAGAGTGGAGTATCTATGACAAGCGAGTATGACAAAGAAAAATACAAGGTGAGCATAATCGAAGATGGGCAGCGGTATACATGCTCATGTCGCGAAGTTTTGAAGAGAGAGATGCTGCATTGTCTGCCATGTTTTCAATATAACTCAGCAGAAGAAGAAGTGCACGGGCCAAACTACGGAGAGTCCTTCATTCATCAAGATGGGCCGATTGACATGGGCCAGAAAAGCTTGATGAGATGACAAAAGCACAAGAGGTGGAGACGCAGAGCCAGGAAGATGAGAGTGCAGTGCACTACATTGTCATGATGAGCAAGATGTCCAAGCATTGTGCGAGAAATGTCCAAGGGCTTGAGAGTGTGAGAGGCAATTGTTCGATGATGGCGTTGAGAAGTTGGTGACCGAGCATCAAAGAGAAGGGAGAGGCTATGGCTAGAAATGAGGGAAAATGCTCTTTGAGTGCGGCTCCGGCTCTACTGCGGCTGCTGAGTGCCGCTTTGCTGCCGGTGCTGATGCTGCTGCTGGAGCACTCACTTTAGCTGCTGCTGGAGGTGCTGCTGGCGCATACTGGAGGCTACGCTGCTGCTATGCTTTGGAGGTGCTGCTGGCACGCTCTTGCATGTCTGCTTGGGCTGCTCTTGCATGTCCCTACTTGCTTGTCCTCTTTTGGTACCTACTTGCGGTACATAGCATAGCAATGCATGACATCCAAACATCTGCGAGCCACAATGCTGGCAATCGATCCACCACAAGCTATCAACCATGAATAATGCAAAAGGTTGGGAAACCAACTCATGAAGAGATTATAGCAATGCGAGGAGAAAAGTATCGAGGTCGAGGAGGTGCACTATTATTTTGCGGATCAGGGAAAGCACAATTTTCAAAAGATAAATGTCCATCTAGACTCAATACAAGATGATGTTGACGAGAAAGAAAAGGTGGACAAAAGACATGTTCCACAAGAAGAAGTCTTATAATTTGAAGTTAAACTTCTGATTCTTGTTATATTTGGATAGATAGAAATGTATGCGCATTATTCAAAAGAAAGAAAGAAATATGTACACGAGGAAGTTTTAAGTCTTGGAGCTTATAAATTCTTTGATGGCATCTGTTGTTTTCTTTGTGCGTGCCTTAAGATGTAGTTAACAATGCGCTCACGAGTGCCTTTCGGATATTGCATAAGACAATGATAAATATGAGGTTTTTCTTTTTCTAACATAAAAACGGGGAACAAAATCTATATTTGTCGAGTTTGAAGCATAAATATAAATTTTATTATACCTTTTTACTCATTGGAGACACTTTCTGCCGCACCACAAAACCATGTACTTCATAACATATATTCCCGGTCATAGGCTGTCCGATTGACAAAGGGAATAATAAATAACAAATTTGGAATATTACATTACAAATCTGAAAAAGATATGAAAGTTGAAAATGCAGTACAACCATGTCGGGGAAGATCATAATTCTCTATCTCTTTAGCTTTGCCCTCTCGATTTATCTCACTCCATCTATTACTCAATCTACGTCCGTCTCTCTCTATCTAACTATCACTATCTTTATCTCCCATGTCTATATCCTGTGCCTATACCTATTCCTCTATCACTCTCTCTATGACCCTATACCTATTCCTCTATCACTCTCTCTATGTCCCTGCGTCCCTCCCTCTCTCTTCCCCATCTCTCTCCATCTCGTTCTATCTAAATCTCTGTCACTCTCCTTCTATCTCTCCTTCTCCCTTTGTTTCACCTCCTAAGTCTCATCTTTGTATACCTCTATTCATTACTTGTGCGTGCTCTCTCTCTTCTCCTCTCCTCTCTCTCTCTCTCATCTCTCTCTCTCTCTCTCTCTCTCTCTCTATATATATACTTATATATCTTTCCCTCCTATATATCTCTATTTATTACTACGCCTATATTCCCTCTCAAACTGCGGTCTAAAATATTCATAAGATTGGGGAACATACTTATTATCCTCTGTTTTAAAAATCATCTAGATTGTCCTTGTTATACATATCGGGCCTCACTCCCTACGTCTCTCATTCTCAACCTATGTATCTCCCTCCATCTAACTCTAAACCTCCCTCTATATCCCTATACGTCTCTCATCTTTGTCTTGTCCATGTTCATCTCGGCACTACTCCCCTTGTTTCACAATTTTTGTCCACTCTATGTCCATCTATCTCTGTCTAACTCTCACTATCATTATCGCGAAACTCAATCTCCACTGTCCTTGTCATCGTGCCTATCACTCTCTGCTGCCTCTCTGTGTCCCTCCCTCCCTCTAACTCTCTTTCTCTATCTCTCTATCTCGAAACTCACTTTCAATCTCTACCTATATCTCTAATTCTTGATCCACAAAATAATTTATTAGGTGTGGATCATTTATCTTCAGAATAATTCACATGCGATTCAGGTGCGAGTTAAGACAAAAAGACTCCAAAAATGCTCCTTTGGTTTCATTGTTTTCAACCAATGCATACTTTAATGCCTACTAGTTTTTAAAAAGCACGTGATTATGTCTTGTTGTCGAGTGTTGCCTAGCTACTTCGGGCCTTTTATAGTTGTATGAAGAAATATCCAAACTCTCTCACCTATTTTGCATATATTTCCCTATTACTCTCCGATCCACATTGCACTATACAACACTCACATCTCTCTCACTCTCCACTTCCCTCCATCGCTACTAAAAACATAATTATGTGTGGGTGTATGGAAAAAGCAGGTTTGTTGCTGCAATGAAATAGCTAAAAAATAATATGTTGTCATGCACCGGTAAGCTGAGAAATTTTTAAAATGACCCGAGACAGTGCACTCACTTCCACTCGCTCTCCTCTACCCTATATCTCTACTTCTATCTCTTTCTCACTGTCTCACTAAACCTCTCTCTTCGCCCACCCCTATCCACATACCTCCTATCTCCCTCCCCCTATACACATACAAAAACTCATGTAACTTGTCCCCTATCTCGAGTCCCCTATCCACATACCTCCTATCCATCTATCTCTCTCCTACGGATCTAAAACATTCTTTGTGCACAAAAACTCCAATGCGATTGATTATTCAAAAAAGTAGATCCTGAAGTTTTCATGCAAGGAAGCAGGAGCATCCTCTCAAAAATTCCCTCTATGTTCTCTCTAAATACGAGAAACTATTCATACTGAGGTGGGCACATACTTGTTCTCTGTTGTGGTCTTTGCTCTTGTTGTTCTTTGAAATCATCAAAATTGGGCTTGTCATACATAGACTTGTAGAAGCGACTGAAATTATTACAGCGACACGGAAAACAAAAACATGATGAAGAAGTGTAAAAATGATGGAGATTACATGCTTGATGAGAGAGAGAGAAATTATCTTACTATACGAATTGAGATCTTCAAACAATTATCGGACATTTGACGATGAGTTTAGAAAATCAAATCGATGATCTCCCGAGGTCGACAACTAATAACCACCAATGTTTCATATCAAGAGCGAGGGATCATGACCTGAGTATTGTTTGAGAACATAAATATTTGAGTTAACTTAACTAATATTCATAATAGGGAATTAAATCTTCAGCTAACCATATCATAATTGTCCAATGATATTTCCAACTTCCTCATAACATATGCCTTTCTTTACGGGGACATTGAACTTCTTGGTTACCCTTAGTTTATCTGTTTCATTTGAAACAAAACAGGTATCGTGAATTTAAAATGTAGCGAGAAGAAGTAGAAAGATAAACAAATGTGGACAAGGAAAAGAAAAACAAATATCACAGAGAGAGAGGGATAAGATATAAATGTTACCACAATATCACTAGTAAAGAAGAATTTGCTGGGATTTATTTTCTTGTCATCGCTTTTTCATTTTGGAAATGTAGTCTAGATTCATTGCCTCACAAAACACATCCATCTCAAAGTTGCCTATCCATCCCCTTGCTTTGAAAGATTACTGCAAATCTATCTTCGAGTAACATAGAACCAGACCAATGCTTGGCAGTACTATGTTACTGCAGAAAGACATGAAAAATGGAAAACAAAAAGTTAGTGACGTCAATATATTACGGAGAAGAATGAAACAAACATCTCAAGCGAAAAGGAAATCGGTAGCCGTGTGAGACATGTACTGTCTCCTCTATCTGCATATATCTCCCTACTGCTCCCTCTCCTATCCATCACCCCACACTATCTCTCAGTCTACCCCTAAAACTCCATCCATTTCTATCTCTTTTCTCTCTCTCCCGGTATCCATATTTGTGTCCTCCCCACTACCTATATCTCTATGCATCTACTCCCACGAGCCATGATTGGTTTTGGCGGCGCAGCGGTGATGCTACTAAGACATAATTATGTGTGGGTGCATGGAAAAGCGAGGATGCGGTCGTGAAGAATGGCTAAAAATATGTGTTGTCGAGACAGTAGTCAGTTAAGAAAAAAATATGACCAGACAGTGCACCCCCATCTTTTTGTATTTATCACTTGCACTCCCTCTCCTCTACCTCTATCTCTCTCCTATCTCTATCTCTCTCTCTCTCTGTCCCTCTCCCAACACCACCCATATCTAGATGTAACTCTTGCATATATAGTGCGAAAATATGCAGCCACCTAATTAACTAATCTACGCGAGGAGATACATGGTATAATTGTTCAAAACAATGCGAGACTAATTAAATAGGTGAGTACAGCTCTTATACCAATTACCAAGACCAGCTAATGGGAAGTGCGGGACGAGTTACGCAGTATAGAGTAGCTAGCTAAGCTAGACCATTGAGTCTCAAGTTACGTGTAGATTATTGCTTTACAAAGTGAATCTTGACGAGAAAAGGCTGACAAACTTCGAGGCGACCCCCAGGATTTGTGACTTATGTTTGATGCCTTTCATGGCGAGATATCTACTAGAAAACATGTTACGGTAGCTGAAAAAATTACAACAAAATTAAAAATAAAATATAAGCTTTTTGACATGCAATGGTTCTATTAATTCCCCAATGCTCATTTGTGAGGCTAACAAGAAGCACAAATTATTTTTAGTTTTGCAAAAATCGACCACAAATTTGGCACACAGGTGTCGAGATAATGGATTCACTATCATTATCTATGTGTAGACATAAAGTGGATGCACCCACAAGGATACTCTATGTGGGGCGTGCAAAGATATCATATACAAATACAAAGATCTTTGTGGGTGCGACATATTGGGCCTAAATGTGGCCCTAAAGGCGAAATGATCACACCTTGCCTTTCCCAAACATGTGAAAACTGACGCTAATAAGCGAACTGATTGGGACACGCATAATATCACTAGGCTTGTGAGCAAAGCTATGTTATGGTTCATAGAATCTGCGACTCGACCTCCCAACAACTTGTGTACGGAGCTAGCTACTATCAAAGTAACATAATAAAGGTAAACATGCTCACTTCAAGCTTTAGTATCAGACAAGAAGGGCAATGTGTTATAAGATCTTGAAATGAATTCGGGGAGGTGCACAAGCGCTATTTTAATATATCCAAACACAATGTTCCCCCTTATAGCGAACAAAATATCAATATAACATCAAATAACCAAAGTTTATCATCCTATAAACTACTATTTTTATATGATCCTTTCCTTCTCCCTATCTCCTTCCCTCTCATCCACATACCTCCCTCCATCTATCTCTCTCATCATTCTTTGTACGATAAAGTTTATCATCTAAAATAGATCAAAGTTTTCAAAGGGTATCACTATAAAGTTTTTATGCGGTAGTACAAAGTTTTTAATGTACCCGAGTATAAAAGTTTCAAACATGTATCCAACCTATCTCTATCTCTCTTTATCTTACCATCTCACTCTATCTCTCCGTCCATCTCTACGTCCTGTCTATATATATATTTTTCATTTATATATCACTAGTATACAAAAACAACCATTTATATCATATATATCTTGTCAGACAGTAGTCGATTAAGAAAATAAAAATGACATACAGATTGCACACAATCTTTTTGTATTTATCACTTGCACTCCCTCTCCTCTACCTCTCTCTCTCTCTCACTATCTCTCTACCTCTCTCTCTTTCTGTCCTTCTCCCCACCGACCCATAACTCTATGTACCCGGTATGAAGTGTTGACACCACTCATATCTCTATGAAAATCGGGAGTTAGGGCCATGCTCAACTCTATCGTCTACCTATCTCTCTACCTCTCTATCTCTCTGTCCCTCTCCCAGCTGACCCCCGCCATCCATATGAAACTCCGCATATATCCATCTGTCATTGTCCCTATCTCATTTCCCCCTATCCACATAACTCCCTCCATATATCTCGCTCATCCTTGCTCTCCCTAAGCCAATCTCCCTCTTTCTTCTTCTCTCTATCCATCCCTCACTACATACTTCAATTCAAAAACCGTATTGAGCGGCTGAATCATCACAATTTCGAGCATGAAACATACACACACCCACGTTAAAATTGCAAAAATGCAAAAATTAGGTCTCGTGCTAGAGAAAAATGTCACGACATTATAGTTGGATAAATACCTTTCTTTTCTTCTTTCGTGTAGATAAACGTCTAGTTGCCAATTCATATAATTTATCCTCGAGTTGACAAGCTGAATCTTCTCTTGTGCAAGGTTGAAGAAGAGATCTTGTGTACCAGAAAAAGCGATGGTTTTTACGAGCACGCTTCGCTTGCAAATAGATTCGGATGACTTCCTCTCTTAACATGCAGTCCCGATACATGTTCAAAAATATATAAACATATCGGGGAGCACAAAAGAAAAGTAAGCGTATGAAGCTACATGTAAAAAGCGTATGAGCGATAAGGTTGCTTACCACCACGAGGGAGGTGTGGATTTGGCGCTTGAGTGCGTCTATGATATCCAAGAGTTCACGTTGTCCACGATCGTTCATCTACGCTAGAATCTGGAATGATCTTTTTGACACATGTAACTCTTTGACACTTGACCTTTGCTTTTTGTTAGTCTTGCCACTATGCGAGAAAACGGACCCGGTGCCAACCACTTTTTGGAGTCTCTAGACATCCGCGAGCTGACTTTTCTCTTCAAACAATTCAGCGGGCGTTCTACACCTTCCAAAGGATTAGGTAGAACAAAATCAATCATCCTCTTAGAGTGTGCGCATGAGTAAGCGAAAATTATAAACATTTGGGTAAAATGAATGCATGAATGAATTTAAGTAAAAATTAGAGACACTTACTCACCCAAAACCGGATTCATTATCACCCTTGGCTGAGTCTTCAAATTGCTTGTGTACTCAAATTTGCTAAGTTCAATCAGCGAAGTAGGGATGGGTAGCTTATGCCTGGAGTTACTGTAGGTCGATGGGACGACGATTGATAATTCCAAATGATGTTGACTTCGGTATGAATGGGTGTGTCTCACTATTGCTACCATCCTTTGTCCTAATTGTTCATGTCCTAATACATTCTCAAGAAAGAAAAGTAGTAGCACCATCATTCAAAAATCTTGACAAAAGCAGGGCTCAAAAACAATAGGTTCTTCTCGTACCACCAAAGTTGACACAACCTCTTGTGTTTGTCTTTGCTTACAACCTCTTGTCTTTGTGCTACTGACAACATGATTCTTGCTTTTCGACTACTGGAGCTACTTCACCTTCAAAAGAATGCGGTACTACACTAGGTGCAGAGCTGCACACATAAACACCTATATAGCGATCGGTAGATGTTTTTGAGAGGCATATACTATACCTCTATCACTCTCTCTATGTCCCGGCATTCTTACTTATCTCTCACCCCATCTCTCAACACCTACCCCATAAAATCTCTCTAATACACCTTGCTCTCTCTCTTTCTCACTCTTACACCTCCTCACTCTAACTCTCTCTATACCTATATTCATTAGTCTCTCTATACCGCCCAAGAGATCACACTATCTCCTCTATACGCATATATCTCCCTATTTGCTCCTCCCTCTCCCTATCGCAAATATCACCCACACTCCCAAAACTCCATCCATTTCTATTTCTTTCTCTTTCTCTTTCTCCCAATATCCATATTTCTCTATCTCCCCTCTATCTCTCTATGCATTACACCCACCAGCCAAATATGTGGGAAAAAAATGCATTGTTCAAGCGATTCCGCACGAGTAATACAAAACAAAGTTAATTTCAAAAATAAAATGAAAGTAACCAGATGCAAACATGTCCCAAAAAAATAAAATATACTGGCACTATGCCTCTTTGTCTCTTGCTGTCCCTCTCCCCTCTGGGACTGTGTTTTTACCCCCCTTTCTGTGACTCTCATATCTTTTTATCTCCATCTCTAACTCCCGACCCTATATAATTCTATTACTTTCTCTCTATGTCCATGCATCCCTACACTCTCTCCCCATATCTATCTCCAGCTATCCTATATATATATCTGTAACTCTACTTGACTATCTCTTTTGTCTCTTACACCCCTCCTTACACTAACTATGTATACACCTATTCTGTACTCTCTTCTCTCTCTCTCTCTCTCTCTCTCTCTATTTATTTATTTCTTATGACTACATGTCCGCAGTCTCAAACCCACTCTCTATTCTCTCTCAATTTGGGGAAACTATTCATAACAAGAATTGGGAATTTATGCAATATCAATGGTCTTGAATTTGCGAGATGATGTTAAAATCATCTAGATTGAGTTCTATTTCTTGATGCAAACATAATTTTTGGTGTCCATATCTGACTGAGATCATCTATCTTTCGATATATACATGCACTTACAGTGCAGAGTTTAAGAAGTAAGGAAACACATAACACACAACAAAAATGTTGTTTGGCACATTTGACAAAAAGTAAGGACCTTTACTAGTATTCCCGAATGCTTGCTTACCAAAATTTAGAGGGCGACCACCTGGTTGGCGGTGTCAGCTTTCTCGACATTATTTTTCCGGTTGAGCAACGGGAGGTCAACAAAAGTTTACGCCACCAATAGAATTGTCACTGGGCGGCAAAAGCTTCATTGTCTTCCTCAAATGGATATGCTTCATTGCGCTAAGAACAATCTGAGCTTTACTTGCACTATGTTTGGTCTTCAAATTTTTCAAGCACATCGATAGCGGGGTGAATCATCAGCTTAATTCGCATCCCACTGGCTGCTCATTCTAGTTCGACTGGGCATACGTCCGTCGAAAGTATTGCTTTTTCCCGCTTTTTCTTGCTGCACTAGACATGAATGCAACTTCTTGTGGTGTAGCACGCCTTTGCAACTTTGCTTACGTAGGGTGAGTCGGCCCTCGAGTAAAAATCCGTCTCTCACGATCGAGAATCTTCCACTTCATTCTCGATGAGCCTTTGCACGCTTACGTCATAGCGTTCTCAAGCCAACATAAGCGGGATTAGCCTCCCTTTTCTTACTTACGCTACGGGTAGTCACCCCTTGAGCAACATCCGTCTACTGCACGAGCAGAATCTTCCACTTCCATCTACGATGAGTCCTTTTTGCACCTACGCTCACGCTTCTCAAGCCTTCAGGTACGGGTGAAGCATCCGCTTTGCTTCGTACGCGGTAGTCACTCCTCGATTCCCTCGTCACGAGCGGTCGCTTCACCATCGCGGTACGTACACTAGGGAACGGATGGACACGGGGCATCATTAGCTCACGCAAAAGTGCCCGGCGCCACCACGATTACTCCCATGAACTACGCCGTGGAGCATAGTTGACTAGAGACAATAGGTTAGGATTGCAGAAATGGATGCTGCCATGATGTCTCTATGGAATTTGAGTGCACATGCTCTGATCGGCTCCTTGCACGTTTCACGGAAAGGCATACACCAAACGATATATTGATAAGCGCAAACTAGTATTTGCAAGATTGGTGGATGAACAAAAAATGAAAAAATCAAAAGGAAATAAGTAGTTACATTTCCTTGATTTGTGCGTGTGTCCTGCCAAGTTGACATCGAGGGTATTGATTGCCATGTTTCAATGAAACTCGACTTTGTCGCGTAGAAAATTGTTGAGAAGACAATGAACAGCGCAAAAACGGGTCTCCATGACATGCTTTAGGCGTTACAAAAAGAAACATATAAATTTCATATTAAAATAAATATTGCATCATACTAAAATTAACATTTATGTTTGCAAAACAGAAGTTTTTAAACATAAACTTCACAGCATGCGAACGGATTAGTTTCGAAATCTTTTAAATAACATACCTCAATCTGCGAAGAATGGATCGTCGTTACTCTCTTCCAACTCGTATTCCTCAACCATCGAATCATTCCCAAACCTTGACACGAGGCCAATAGATCCGCGTGGTATGATACGGTGCCTTGATGTATTCAAGAATGCAAGCGTGTGTTAATAGAAACACTTACTTTACTTTTGTGTTGTCTTATAAAAAGTTAAAATATAGAATTTATATTCCATTTTGGCTGCAAAATACCGAAAACCATGTTTCCTGAAGCTCCAAGACATCTCTCCCAAAACGCCGCACGCCCACGCATAGCACAGTCGCAGCAGCAGAAGCAGGACCAGGAAACCACCACCACCAGCGATGAGAGGAGGAGGAGCGGGGCCCACGGCGGCGTTCATCTCCGGCGACCCGCCTCCAGCCGCGGCGGAGGAGGTGGAGGAGGAGAACTCTGGCGCCGAGGAAGAGGACGGGGAGGTGGTGGTGGGGCAGGACGACGACGAGCTGGAGCTGGGGCTCTGCCTCGGTTCCAAGAAGCAGCAGCAGCAGCAGCCGGCGCCGGCGCCGTGCCGGATCCTCACGGCCCGGGACCTGCAGCCAGGGTCCCTGTTGACGGATTCCTCCGTGGCCTCCTCCCCGCGCCGCCCAGCAAGAGGGCCAAGGCGGATGCGGCGCCCAACGCCACCACCTCGCGGGGGACGTCTGTTCATCCACGGAGGTGAGCAGCAAGAATAAGTTCCTTTGCACTGCACGCTTCTCTTCTTCTTTGCTGAGTACCAGGATTGAGATGATGCATTCCATTTCCAGGAATGGTCTCCTCCATGACCTGGTCCGCAAAAGGGAGGCAAAGATCGACCAAGCATACAAACTGATAGAGGAGTTAGGTGTCAATTCAACCACGGAACCAGATTTGTATCGTGGGTACCTGCGCATCTTGAAGTCCGAAGGCCTACTGACGGCATTCATCATAGCCGACCCGGAGGACAGGCGCTTCATACTGGCGAATGCACCGAGGGTCGACAACAAGGCAAGTGTTTGTTTGAATTACGTATGTGTTTGAACTCTATGCTCAAATACAGCTGTATTGGAACTGTGGTTGTGTACCAAGTATTTGTGGTTAAAGAATGGCTAACTATGTTAAACTATGTGGTATTTGCTATGGGACATTTGCAACTAATTTATTATTCATGGATGTGCAAATTTCTAAGATTTTGGTACGTTTAAGCATTGGTGTGATTTGCTGTATGAATAATGTGGTGGTTCAATTCAGTATCTTGTACTTGAACATGTACTGATACAATGTTGGTTAATGTTTCTGTTTTTCAGGCTGATCATAGGGAACCTGATGTTGAAAGTGTAGCTGCAAGTGTAGCTGCATTTTACGCTGGTGGGGATGACGCCCTGAGGCTTGTTCTTGAAATTTGCTTTGAAGATGAAGATGACGATGAAGCAGAGGACGCCTTCTTCACCGGTATGTACGAATTTGCTGTGCATGCTGAAAAGCATGAGTAGAGCACCGTACAGGGACCCTAAAATGACTGGTTTCGAATGGGTAGAAATGTGTGTGTTTCTTTCAGGAACTGTGATGATTGTATGATTTTCTGAAATGACAGTTTTGATACTGCTTGTTTGACATCAACATGTATTCTTTGTATTGCATTTATGCTGAGTAAATGGACATTGGCAATTGGCCTATTAAGTACCTACTAGGAGTCCCTGTGTCTGGCTCTAGGCTGCATGTTATTGACTGGTTACCTATCTGTGAAAAGCTGATGAAAAGATTAGATGGGTGGAAGGGCAGCTCCTTAACCTTAGGGGGGAGATTAGTGTTGATTAACTCCTGCCTAAGCAATATACCTGTATATGCCATGTCTATGTGGCTTCCAGTGTCTATCCTTGAGAAAATGGATGTTATAAGAAAAAGATTCTTTTGGCAGGGAGGGAAAATTAAGAGAAAATATCATTTGATAAAGTGGTCGAAAATTACTAAACCCAAAGTTAAAGGGGGCTTGGGGGTCAAAGACCTTAGAAAAATGAACATGAGTCTGCTGTGCAAATGGTGGTGGAAAATTAAAAATGGCAGAGGTATTTGGCAAGACATTATTAAACACAAATATATGAAGAAAGGTGGTATTTACTGGTTATCCACAAGCCCCAAAAACTCCCCTGTGTGGAATGACCTTTTAAAAGTTAAAGATATTTACCTTAAGGGTAGGTCCATGATAGTTGGTAATGGTAAATCCACCAGTTTTTGGCATGATAGGTGGTGTGGGGATGTTGCCCTTGAAGACAAATTCCCCAGACTATATGAGATTAATAAAGAGCAAAATTGTTCTGTGGATTTTTATGAAAAAAAGAAAAATTGTAGAGAAGATGGTTATATGAAGATTTGCAAGATCAGTTGAGATTGCTTATTGACATGGTATTCTGGTTTTAGTCCAAGTGACAGGGAGGATAACCTTAAGTGGAACTGGGAAAAATCTGGGAAGTTTTAGGTTAAGTCTACTTATAAATATCTGTATAGACAGGAGTTTGGTCCCAATATGAAGAAGCTGTGGAAATCTAAACTTCCCCTGAAAATCAAAATTTTCATGTGGTTTTGTTCTACAAAATGTGGTGCTAACTAAAGACAACCTGAAAAGATGGAAATGGAAAGGGGATGTGAAGTGTTGTTTCTGTCCTGAGACACAAAGTGTTCATATTTTCTTTAATTGCCCAACTGCTAAGTATATTTGGAGCCTGCTTGCCCATTCTTTGGGAGCTGACTGTAGGCCTGGAGATTTTGAACAATATTGGGTTTGGGTTCAAAAATGTCTACCACAGTGCCTCAGCATGCATGTTGTGGGGCTGGCAGCAGTGTGCTGGGGATCTGGCGATACGCAATGATGTTTGCTTCGAGAAAAAAAAGAATTAAATCACCAACTGAGGTTGTGTCAGTGTGTGTGATATGCTCCTTCCTATTGGCAAGGTTATTGAAGGACAACATGAAGGACCAGGTGATCCAAGGCGCGGATGCTGTGAAGGCGGGAGCGCTGTTCTTCCATGGGCAAGACATGAAGTAATGTCAGGGCAGGCACCAGCTGGTGCCATTCACCGGATGAAAAAGTCGGCGTTCAAAGGCTACAGACTTCGACTGAAGCTCAACGGAGGAGATGCTTTTATCTTTTGAGGGGCATGTTTAGGCGAAAGTGTTGTCATGGAATGTTGCAGCTCAACGGAGGAGATGCTTTTATCTTTTGAGGGCATGTTTAGGCGAAAGTGTTGTCATGGAATGTTGCTTCGGCGTTTCTGTTAGCTGTTTCTTATAAGGTTTACTTTGCTGCTTTGGAGTAAGGGTAGTGAGGGCTGAGTGTTCACTCATATGTGCCCTGGGTGCTCATATGGTTGAACACAGAGTAGTTACCTTTTCTGCATTATCCAGTCGTACTATGTTGAACAAATGTGTCATTTCGTTGCTTCCTAGTAATGAAATTCGGGTTTTACCGTGGTGAAAAAAAAAAAAATAGACATAGGGGCAAATCTGTAAATTGGCTTGAGGTGTGCCAAAATTGTATGGGAAGTGAACACAACCCAAAAAATTTTGGCCTGCCTCTAGAGCTGGCCCAAACTGTGCTTGGCAGCTTTTTGGCCCAACCCAAATTTTTTTGCAAAGTAAACATGGCCATATCATAAACTAGGACAACCCCAAAACTATCCACGAATCGGTAACGTTGGCCCCCATCTACAAAATGCACGAGCAAATCACAGGATGAACGAGTTACGGCTCCCCGATTGAACATTAAACATCATCCTCACATTTGACCTAACTAACAGCTTTGCAATATACATGTTACAGAAAATTATCATGGGTTGCAGGAATCACTATTAGTTATCCCCTATAATCAATTTGGATACAACAACCAGAAGGCCATTGACCTTTGCCTTTCAACGACATGTTGAATTATCTACAACTAATTGTACATGTTTCTTCTTGTATTCTTCACCGCTAACTGAGTCCTCCAAAGATTAATTATGGGAGATGGTAGGCACCACATAAGACCAACTTGACACTTTGAAAGCAATGCTCAGCTTACGTTTGGTACCACCAAACTTCCCATCTGAAGTATTCTGGGTAATATCTGAAGAGAATGTTGCAACAAAGCAAACAGAACCAAATATTAGTCACATGCTGTGGTACACGTGCAGCAAAGCTCAACGTAAGAGGCACTAACCTCCCCACATCTCGCATTGATTTTCAGTGATAAAATGCTATCAGCCCTGGTCTCCCCGATGCTAACTGCGGCCATCGGAGCATTTGCTTCGTGTGCCAGCCTGAACTCAGATTTATCATAATCGGACATAATTCAATCCAATTTGAGAGATTTTGTAGTACAAATTTGATGACTACCTCATGATCATGTAGTACAAGAGGGTGTCAAAATTTTTTATCTAGTATTCTCTAATGATACCTTGCCAGCGAAAAGCAGACATTGTCATTAGTGCTGAACCAACCACTAGAAGTGCATCACAGGTTCTTGCAGCCTCCTTAGCGCCTTCAGCTCTCTCTTGAGGAACATTATCACCAAACATCACAACCTTCAAACATTGGAAATAACAAGTTAAAATAACTTTCAGTTATGATATTAGTAAGGCTTCAGTAAAATGACAAAACCTTGTGAAAGAATGTCATGAACAGAATAGCATACTGACACTTTTCCAGTTCTACAGATTACTAATCCTTAAAGAGATCATATAGGATGTATTGTTGCTAATTCAAAACAATAGAAGCCTAAGCCAGGAATTACAACCCCACCCCCCTAGGGCATGGATTGGCTCAAAAGGGGGGAAAAAAAAGCCCCACCAAACCTAGATAGCTAGATGTGGCTTAGAAATTAATCCTACAAGTACCAAGGTGAAGAGAACCTCACATCAGGCTTTAGCACTCCACCACATTGATGGCAGCTAGGAATTTCAAAATCTTGCTCCCAGAACTTCTCATCAATCTCAATATCACCATCAGGGCGCTGCTGCATTCCAAAACTTTTGTCTGAACCTGGTTGCCCTACTTCCAAACTATCGATAGCTTCAGCCCACTGCAGAAACAACAGTTATCATCAGTCCTCTGGGTTCAAAACTTCAAATTTGAAAAAAGGGTCAAATCTGAAAAAGAGCAGGCATTAATTCACTTTAGGATTTGAGTAGCAAGTGGCATCAATGATCTACAGTAAATTTATTTTTATACTGATAAACATCAGTATCTAATGGAGAAGCTGACTAAATGATCATTACAAATGAACCATGCCTGAATGATTAAAAAGCAAAAAGGCGACATATATAACAAATTATATGATAAGTCAACAACTTCAAAGAGAAGTGAAAAAAAAATCTCTTTAACTTCTGTGTGTGACACATATACTTTTCAAAGGGTTCATGTCTAATACATACTATTGGCAATTTAATGAGAAAACAATACATATCAAATAGACAACAAACCTTTGGGTTTAGGTTCTTCACTTCCTCCTGGAATGATTCTCGGCTGATGGATGTACCACATTCTAAACAAATAACCTCATATACAGTCCCATGCAGCTCAAGTGGATTACTCCCAGCACGATGATGCAACCTAAGTTACATGTGCAACAAGTGACAGTGAAAAATACACTTCTGTTACATATTAACAAACACAGGCCCAGCACCCTACCTATCCACATTTTGGGTAACCATCAGTGAACACGGCCAATCCTTTCTAGAGATGCAAGAGCATAATGGGCTGCATTTGGTTGTGCTCTTTTAAACCTTCTCCATCCAGCATAGCTCCTAGCCCAGTACCGCCTCTGGGCTCGAATTGAGTGAACAAACTCCTATGTTGTTCAAGTGGTAAGTAACCAAGAACAAAATAATCATGGTAATGATTTGGAAAAATGAAGAGTGAATTGGTGATTGCAACTTTTCATGAATGAAAGTTGGTTCAACTAAACAGTAATAACAAAAAATGAAGTTGCAAAAATTATAAGGCAAAATTGTTAAAGAGTATGAAGCCTACATAGATCATCCATTATGGATGCTTACAGTATAAGAGCAAGGAAGAACAATTATGAAGCCTACACAGATCATCCATTATGGGCAAGGCATTAAATGGTTTTACATCGGTATGCTTGCTCAGGAATTCAAAATATTTTTTTTTGCTATGAGTATTTGCTACAGATAGTTATACAGCCCAACAAAGGTGAAGAGAGAGGAGTTACTTGTTATGCAATATAACTGATTGTTACGCAAGAAATAACCAATGCAAGTAGCTTGTTTTTAGGAGTCCTTCTCACAGATAAATATAATGGATGCACATAAACACAGATTACATAATCTTGTTATATTTAGGAGGCAAATTTCACAAAAACAGGTCCAATAATTCAAGGAACTTCGTAAAACATGTCAGTGCCCCCTTTTAAGAATATATCCATAATAAATGAAACAAATATGTGAAATTTGTATAAAAGAAGGGGGGGGGGTGGGGCTCTAAAAGGTATCACCAAGAAGAGATATCATTGGACAAGCGATGCTGGACACACCTGATGAGTAAGTGGTTTAAAACCCGTACTGTATGCACCATTAGGACTGCCAAAAAATAAGAATTCTGCATTTTAGAATATTGACAGTAATTGTATGGCTGACAATACAGTTTCATAACAGATACAGCGATGCACATACCTCCTATAATCAGGAATCCCAGATTCAGTGCTCATTCCTGCTCCAGTTACTACCATGAGCCTTTTACTGAAAGAAAAAAGGCAATGAAGTCCATTTAATTTAATTAGAAAAATGACAAGTTTGTTCAAATATGGAGGGTCTCACCTCTTATCAATAAATTGATATAATAGGTCCACATCTTTAGAGCTTGGAGGATCTGAATCAGGAACTATCCGTTTATCTCTCAAAAACTGGATGTAAGTTTCACAGTAGTCCTTAGGTGCTACGGCTGATGAATGGTTATATCTTGCTTCCAAGGAGCGAAAAAAGAGTATCTCAAGGAGAGAGGATTTTCCCTTCTGTAAAGAAGCACATTGTTTCCTGATGCTTGGAAGTTGCAGAAATGAGCATATGACCCTAAATAAAACCAATTTCAAGTGTTATTACAAAAGCAAGAATCACTAATAAAAACCTAAAAACGATTCCTCTGAAGCAACTTACTTCTAGACACCGCCGGCAGAGCACCGGTTAGGCCTGCAATTATCTGAGTTCCATTACATGCGTAAGTCGGTTGCATAAGAGCCTCAGCCTATTCATTCAGAGAAATTTATACTCATAACCCACAAACGTAATTGCATCCGTCGGTGCATGACCAACTGTAACCTAAAATTGTTCGAGAGAATTCAATTACAACAGAATGCACACAAAAAAAGTGGGGGTTATTTTAGGCTAATCTTTGTTATACGCTACGTTACAGTCTTATTGTCACAGCTAAGCATGTCAGAGTGAAGTGCCACATAGTCTTCCACTCTTCCAATATCATCTCAGCTGTATCTGTTCTTGGAATTGCAGAGCCAACTGGCAACTCGCTGAAATGAACCAAATCGTTCAATTTTGCATCTCATAGAAAGGCCATTTGGGCCTGTCAAATATTCTCCATTTGGGACAAGTATGATTACGCACTAACCCATGGCAATGCCAGGTTAAAAACCTTGGCGCTATAACCAGGCTAAGAAATCGCAGCTCAGTTTTGATAAAAGGACTTTGTCCACCCAAAAACAGCACGACAGTCGTCGTCCCCATTCCTATCCACCAAGTAGTCCGTCAGTCCTCAGCTGAGACTAGCAAATAAATTGAGACTACCTAATAAATTGCTAGAATCCAGGTTGCACCGAACAACCATGCGCAAATCTTGGGTACTCTTTTTGACTGATGAGCACCCCTCAGACACGAATTCTCCTGTCCACACGGCTTAGAATTTCGATTGAGGCAAGGCAAACAAGAGTGCGGTCGCTTTGAGAGAGAAGAGGAGGAAGAAGAAGCAAGAAGGGAGGGGGGACGGAGCTGCGCAGCGCAGCGCAGAGGCAGAATGGAGAGGGCGAGTAGTTACCGAAGCCAAAGCGCGGTAGGCGTGCGCGGCAGGGGCAGCCGCCATCGGGCGTCGGCTGTCCGCTCCGGCGGGCGGGCGGGCGGCGCACGTGACGTGGAGGCGCGGTCGCCGCGTGGTCCGGAGGACGCGAGGAAGGCCCGTGCGGGTTCGTTTGTTTGTTGGTGGGGAAATAAACAAAAGGGAAGTGACGAGACCAACACCAACTCCTGTCCTGTGCTGCCGTGCCACGTCAGCTGTTACGTGGCCGCTGACGTGTCACCGCAGAAATGTGCGTTGCATCGTGCTGTTCGGTTGGCAGGTGTAAACGAAAAATCGAATTACCCGTAAACAACGAATAAATCAAACCTTTTTACCATTCCATTTCTCGGTAATAATGTTCATAAGGCCGATTACAGGAGGCCTGCAAAGGAGTGCCGGGTGCATATCACAAGTCTACTTTTCTTTTTAACCAAACTGAACCAATCGATTTGACCGAAAAATCGGTTAACCAAAATTCTCATGATCTATTAGGTGAAGACTTTTTAGCATTAATCTACCGATTTAACCAAATTCTTTCTGACATTTTTTTTAAAAAATTTCTTTCTGACTTAGATTTTGTAAAATGTCTTTCTATGAGACCTTATTTGTTAGAAGCATTTTTTTTTGTTTTTCCTTTTTGTTTCATAACCATTATTTGTTATGTGTTTTCCAATATAATTATGTTGTTGCATTATCTTCTGTCACGATAAATAGTTTCTTCTTTTACAATAAATTCGGTTAACACATAATCTTCTATCTGAAACTGAAATTCTTGATACTAAATTTAACTAAATTCGAGCAAGCCGAAGTACCTTTCACAGGGCATAGCGTTCGCCAACGCAAGTTCTAGGGATCGTTAAGGAGATGTCTATATGATGATGAAATGTGCTTGCGGACATCCAATAATTCCTTGATGGAGCAGACCCTTTACGTTTTTGGTTTTTGTGTGCTCTGCTATTAAATAAACGATGATACAGCAGTGCTCCAGCTAAAATTTCAAAAAAAAAAAAAAAAAGAGACTTTTTTCCTTCTCTTTCTCTAATACCCTTGTGTCATACTCACTTCACGCAACTAGGCTTTCAAGCTTGTTCGGTTGGATTCCTGCACTTTTACCTCCAGTTTCAGGACCAAGCTTTTATTTTGACTCTCATGACCAAACCTTTTCTGAGTTTTTCTGATAGAATTTTGAGGAAATATTAACAGATGAAAGGTTCGATCTAGCTATGATACAGAGAGAAGAAATATTTGCTGTTATAAAAACACAATTCGAAATGCATCAGCACAAAACCCAATTGTAAGCTGAGAGCATTCCTGTTCTTTACCTCATTTAGGTTAGCTGAGGTAGTTCTGCAAAGGTCACACATTTCTGCCGAGAGGACAAAACTGGGCCTTTTTGATTTGTGATTTTCAGCAACTGAAATACATCGTCAAGACTCAAGGACCCTGGCCCTGCATACTTCTTCCCCTTCCAGCCTCTTTTACCATCATAGTGTTTCAAACTAATTTTCGAAGACTGCTATTTAAACCACTCCAGTCTGCTATGAATTCCACAATAGCATTCCCTCTACTGTATGACATCTAAAGTTCCAAAAAGGAATCTGTTTTTATGGGAAAAAGTTCGAGAGTTGCTCCTTCACACGCTATTTCAATGTTCTCCAGCCCCAACGCCAATTGTTTAGTTCAGTGGGCAACTAGAAAATCTAACCTGGGCCAACATGTTTGTTTTGAAGAGTTTGATCATAAACACAACATGTCTGTTTTGAAGAGTTTGATCTAAACATCTAAACTAAAAGTCTATTTATGACGGTTGGCAAAGGACAACGATTCACAAAAGAAAACAAGAGATTATATATATATTTTTTATATGTGCTTCAGTTAATCTGGTAAACTTGAAGGCTAAGATTACAATAGTTCTAAGAGGAAAGGATGTAAACTTGGAGGATATAATGACATATGGACTACATATAAACAGATTGTGGTTATGAAAATGAGGTGCATAATCAACCATCCTCCCATCCCTCCAAAGAATGAAATCTAAGTGACAATTTTGACATACCTTTTTGTATCTTGAAGGATCTTTCTGTCATAATCACCTCGAGCCGCTAAATCATCAAGCTCTGTGGATCTTAGTTAACACTCGTACATTCCTGACACCAATTCTGAAGAGAAATCTTAATCTCATTGATATTCTCTGTGAATGTGTACAAAGCAAGTTGACATGCCTTGCAGCTTTCTGGTAAGACATAGGAGTATCATTCACAACTGAAAGCTATTGGAATGCTATGGATGAGAGAAATATCCGTACATTGACAATTGTATGTACCATAAATAAAAATACAAACAGAAAACTATATCAACATCTCTACATTTCAGAGAGGGCAGCAGGTGAAAAGGAGTGTCATACAAAACAATTGCTACCATGAAACAAATGTTAATTACCGGATGGGATGCATACAAATGCAGTTGCTACTGTGAAACGAATATTCTCTTAGCAGAAGCAAGATGGCAAGGCATATCAGAATGATGAAGTCAGCAATCGTCAGGTGGCCTGGGCACCGGCTGCCATCCCGCACAGAGCTGTATAACGTCCTTGAGCGCCGGCGACGCCGGTTCCATGGTCCACTGCTGGTAGTACTCCTCCGGCCTGAAGACAGTTCCAGGGCCATTGACCAGGCAGGGCAGCGCGCCGTTGAGGAAGGCGTCCCCTTCCGAGCTGATCACCCCAGCCACCACATCCTCTCCGTCGCCGGCCTTCTCCGGCATGTACTTGAACACGGTCGTCTTCTTCGGGGGCCCTCCGCCCGCCTCGTAGATGTTGCACTGCGACACGATCTGGGCCTCGACGCCCGCGCAGACGGCGTAGATGCCCCAGCCCCGCGTGTAGTTGTTGTACAGGTGGACCTTGCCGAAGCGCAGGCGCGGGTGCCTCTGCCGCGTGCCGTCAAAGAAGCAGTGGTGGATGGTCACCCTGATGCAGCGGTCGCCGACGTGCGTCGGGTCCGCGCCGATCAGCATCGTCTTGTCGTGCCGCGTGAAGCGGCACCTTGAGACGGTGATGTCCGTGCTCTGCCGCGTGATGTCGATGAGGCCGTCGTCGTAGTCGGCGAGGGTGCAGCGGTCGATCCAGATGTTGGTGGAGTCCGGCTTGATCTGGATGCCGTCCACGTCGTGCCCGCGGCCGCCTTCGAAGACCAGGTTGCAGACGATGACGTGGTGGCACGACTTGAGCTGGAGGCCCTTGCCGGCGAGCACCACGCGCTGCCCGCGCCCGTCGATGGTCTTGTACGACGACACGCGGAGGTAGGACCGGAGGTGGATCGTGCCGGACACCTCGAACACGATCCACAGCGGCTCCGACAAGCGGCACGCCTCCCTCAGGCTCCCGCACCCGTCGTCTGCGCCGAATTCGGCGTCGTCGTCGGTCACGAATCAATCAATTTGTTCTGTACCACGATTGGATGGATTGGAAGCGCAGCGATGGGCGCGGGATCGGATGGATCGTACCTTGGAGCGACGTGACGCGGTAGATGGCGCCGTGGAGACCCCCGATGGCGTGGCGGCCGAAGCCCTCCGCGCGGCCGGCCAGCGCGCGCAGCCTGTGGTCCGCGTCCTGGTACGGCATCGTCTCTCCGACGGCGCCGCCGTGACACTCACCCAGAGGTTGAGGAGGCTGCTGCTGCGGCGGCGGTGGAGGAGCGGGAGGGGGAGGAGGATCCATGTCGGGGCCTGAAACTCGTGAACCCATGGAACACGTGGTACGCCCCCAAGCTTGCCGGCGGCGGTCGGGGACTCGGGACGCCGCCTTCCCTTTCCCCTCCTCCCAGCGGCGCTTCTACGCGGCCAGATCCGCCGACACGGAAGGCCCGAGAGGGGGAGGAAGTAGCCGTGTGAATTGGTTGGCCGCGGGCCCATTCAATTTAATTCCCGGAGGCCCAGGCCCAATCGTCCAGCCCAAAGGCCCATTCCATGTGCCTATAGCTAAACCCTCCCTCGCTCCTCTGTTTCGTTCACAACCTCCTCCCCGACCAAACCCTCCCTCCCCCCCCCCAACCCCAGCGGCGGCGCCGGCGAAGGCGAAGGCGAAGGCGAAGATGATCATCCCGGTGCGCTGCTTCACCTGCGGCAAGGTAACACGCCTCTCCCAACACGCCCTACAGTTTGAGCAGTTCGCGCGGCCGGGTTGGGTGAGGTTGGTTCGTCTAGGGTTTGGTTCGCGTCGCCCAGCGACAAGCTCGGTGCCCCTCTGGGCCTGCAGCACTCACTTTGCGTCGTGATTTCGAGGACGCCGCTTGCTGGGATAGTAGGCTGCCAGCCGCGTCTCGAGCAGCGTGGGTGGGGGTGGAGAAGTTATTGTGTTGTGGTGGTGAGTTGAACTAATGTGTTTTTGTTTGTTTCTCGCTGTTTCAGGTGATTGGGAACAAGTGGGACCTCTACCTTGACCTCCTCCAGGCCGACTACACGGAAGGGTAAAATCTCCTGTCTTTTGAGCACTGGGATCTTTATATTGCAGAGTGAAGTTACCATACGTTTGTATGGGAAACCAACAATGGGTTAAGCATAGGACGTACAACTGATATGAGGGATGTTTGGTAATAAATAAATAAATAATTGCTAACCTGTTAGCATTTTCTATAGAATCGTCGCCGTTTGGGATGATAATAGGTTGATGCGTTCACAAAATATCTCGCTAGGAGCCCCATCTCTCTCTCTCTGGCCTTTTGAACACGATCTCACCCATCTGCTCGTCCACTAGCAAGATAGGGAGACAATTGGGCGCCGCTCCCGCTCACCATGTCTCGCGGCTTCGCGTCGGGCGCTGATGCTGCTCGCTGCGGGTGGCGCTGTCTTCACCTACAGCTGCGGTCGGGGTCAGGGTCGCAGCGCTAATGCTAGCTGCTCGCGGTGGTGGTGCTGAAATGCTTGGGTGCTGCTCCTGTCTTGCCACACCTCGTGCACGGGGCCACGGGGCTGGTGCTGCTTGCGGCGGTGGCGATGCCCTACCCGCAGCTGCGCGGGGGCCACGGTGTTAGTGCTGCTCGTGAGCGCCAGCACTGCCTTCCCTTGACAGTGGCATCAACATGACGGCCATGCTCTCGGTTTTCGCCAACTTTGCATGGCTGCTGCCATCCAACCCCGTCGCTGGTAATAAGTCGATGGGTCCTCAGGTGCTTCTTATAAATTGTCCGGCACTTAATGAATGGAGAATTAGTGGTGAGCGTTACAGCATAAATGGAAAGTGCAGCAGTTTGTATGTACATTCAGCTGAGGAGAAGCAGTGAGCAATGTTTTCAGGTTGTCCGATTAATCGCGATTAGTTGTCCTCGTCGATCCCAGGTGCTCGATTAGGAGGTTCGACCCGACCAGCTCGACAGAAACCTGATCGTCCGATTAATCGTCGTCTAATCGCGATTAATCGTCCAACCAGGGCATATGGACGACCAGTTTTCTGTTTTGGGCCTGTTTAGTTGGACTGGTATGTGGCCTGCTGGGCTTGCAGCTTGGCCTGTTAGGGTTAGAATAGATAGAAAAGAGAAGAAAACAACTCCCACAACCACAAGTAAGTCACCAGCTAAACACTAATGCAGTCTTTGATGCTTCCTTATTGTGTATAATATATATATATATAGAGAGATGTATATATATAGGTATATTTCTTAAAACACTGATATCGGCCTGGTCGACGATTAATCACTTGTCGGTCCCAGGTCCACCAGGTGCAACCAGTCGACCAGAAAACATTGGCGGTGAGAACACAAATTTTCATATGCATGATGATGACGTGGCTTCATGAGAAGCCAGGAAAAACCTGTAGTGGGGATCTCCTATTTAGTTATAAAAGATAAGAGCTTGGGTATACTGATTCAGCAGCAGTAGCAGTGTGTCCTTGCATGAACCATGTGTCCTTGACTATATGCCTGATAATGATTAACAGTTTACTGACCAGCGGTCACTGATCTATAAGTCGTATTTGTATGTTAGCAAATTGTCATTTGTGGGCTCCATGCACTTACATGTTATCTTAGTTCAGATTAGGTGTATATGTCCCTAACTACAGGGTTTCCCTTTTTTGTGCTTTACTAAGATCTCATGCTTATCTATTATTATATTTATACATCCTGAATGTTTGTGGTTGAAATTAGTCATTAGTCATTACTAATGCTATTTATGTTTAATAGTACCTTTCTTTTCACCACTGACAAACTGAATTTCATTGCTCAGGCAATGAAATTGCAGAAGTTTGTGAAAGTAAACCGTTCTTAACCCGAAACCACAGCACCAAACAAACAAAGCAAACCCCAAGTTCAGATGGTACAACCATACATAAAAGGAAGAACATGTTTAATAGTCCATGGAAACCACAATTGATTGTGAGCCCAAGAAACTAAATCGGTTAAACCAGTGGACACCTGTCATGGGCGCAGTTGGCTAAGCCATATAGGCTGTTTCAGTTAGTATGAGAGGTTCATTAGGGTTGTGGCTAGAGATAACATTGGCCATCTTGCTTAGGAGTCAAGTAAGCCTCTAGCTATATAAGGAGAGATGATGTCTAAATCAAATCAAGCAAGAAGAAAGAAAATTTCTTATTTGGACCTAGTTGAAAACTATTTTCCTTCCTTGGCCCTCTAAACAAATTTCTTACTTATTTGACCGCATTTCAGTTTATGGTTTCTTATATGGCCTTGCCGTTTGTTCTTGGCAGTAACGGTGTTAAGTAGCACACGAAATGTTTATGCTACCCCTGACATGTCTGAGCATTGAGTGCACTTCCAGATAGCAATGCAGCATTTTTTTTAGTATTTTTTAAACCAACTTTCAATCAAACACGATTGTGTTCAAAGAACAAACTCTCCTCGAACTGTTACCATTATTTTTGTTCCTTATTAAGAAATTAATTATTGAAAAATAGCTCTACCAAAAGAGGATTTTATGAATCTTTTTTATTCTTGTGAGACATTGCATCAAACACTGGCGCCCATAGTGGATTTGGACGCCGCCCGCCGCAGCACCACGTGATCGACTCCCACCCATGCAGCTTTTGCGCCGACTCCCCACCTGTGCCTGGCGCCGTCCTGCTGCTCCAGCCTGCGTTACCTGCCTCCCGCCCGTCCCCATAGAACACAAGCCTGTGGCGGATCCAGGCGCTAAGACGCCAGGCGAGCCCCTATCCTCCGCTAGCTGCTGAGAGATATGGAGATGGGACAGATGGCGACGCATCCGCTTTGTTCAGCCCTCAAAAAAAAAAAAATTCTAGAGGGCATTTTTGCCTTTTCACTAAAAAAACCTAACTTAGTCATTGCAAAGTTGGATGGGTCTCATGGCAAGGCGAATAGGTAACTGAAAACTGAGTTGACGTCAGATAGGTAAGACTTTTTTTGAAGGTCAAGTAAGGAAGCAAGTTTTCAACCTCCAAATAAGAAAATTTCTCAAGAAGAAATACCTATATAAGGAGACATAATATACCAATCAAATCAGGCAAGAAGAAATAGCTCTATTATACTAGTCCCCTTCTGATATCCCTACTCTGTCTGATGTCACGCTTCTTGGGTTAGGCCATTCAGGTCAAGATCATAAGGACACCTTACCATGTGGGAATGTACCTCCATGTCTGCATATATGTTTTCTTTGTGATTTTTTCCTCCCACATGGTGGGGAGCTACGTATCATTATATTAAGAAGCCTTATTCTGACGCAACAGCAGATAAGATGGGATAACCATTTTGACCCTGGTCATAAACCAAAACTTCATCTCCTCACTAACTAGCAATAGCACTCCTGCTAGGTTAGGAGAGATACCCTAAAAACATGTCCTTGTTACTGATCAATTTGTATTTTCTGTCAAGTATCGTTAAAAATTGTCTCTAGTCTGTATCCACAAACTTCATTCTTTTAGAATGCTATATGGCGTAAACCGATAGTCATTCATGATCTTACTTCCGTCCTCTTGCCAGGGATGCTTTGGATGCTTTGGAATTGTTCCGCTACTGCTGCAGGCGGATGCTCATGACCCATGTTGACCTCATTGAGAAGTTGCTCAACTACAACAGTATGTTGAATTTTGAGCTCTTATTCAAGTTGCGATTTTCATTTATGGCCGCACCATTTATAATGTATCAATTTTTATTTTCAGCCCTGAGAAGACCGAGACAAGTTAAGTGAGCACATCATGCTAGCACTCTAAAAGCACTGCTGTTTCGTAGTATCATAGGGTGTAGTTGGTTTGTTGTTTCTTCTCTATCAGGAGATGTTGTGAGTGTGAACATGCTTTTGCTCATGAGCGACTTTTTCATGTGACAAAAAATGTTGCATCTATGCCATGACGTTGGATATTTTAAGTGATATAACTATTAACTGAGAACTAATGTATTTGTGTGAATTAAATTTGATGATATTTCGTTGCCAGATGCGCGTCTTTGATTGGACTACATTTAGCGATGCATTCTTGTACACATCTTATTATATTTATTATTGTATTCTATTCTATAACTCTATTAGACATTTCTGATCCATAGGAGCTATTCAACCACGGCCATTCTGGTAGGTGGTAGAGCCGTAGAGGTCCTGATAGAGAACACATGCCTTTTTTGTGAGTTGCGAGAACACTTAATTTAAGAGCTTTCAGTATGCGAAAGGCAGTGTCTTGTCTTCATTCCTGTTCTGTCCGTTGCCTCTTTATCTCTCATCTGGCTTTGGAAATCATTTCCACAACTAATTTTGATCTGAATCAGTGGTGATATGGTGTCACTGTCGGTTTTAATAATATTATTAATGATGAAACTACAGTTGGCAAAACCATTTACGTAGTAGTGAATGAAATTAACTCATTTCACGCTGTGCATCAATATTAAATTTATTTACAAACCATGTCTTCAGGTTAATTTCATCTCTAAATTCTTTAACTGCAACTACCTCATACAACAGATGATCCACTGACAATTTTACTAGCTTTGCTTGGTTGATGTAGGTACAGTACCAACTAATTAGGCTTGTTTTTTTTTTTTTTTTTTAAGCCGTGCCTGAGGAAGGCCCTAGCGGAGTGCATGTGTGGGTCCTGGCCGCTGCGTCGCGTGATGCCATTGGCGCCGCCCCACCCACGCCCCCGGGGGCGCCACCCCACCCACGCCCCGGGGGGGGGGAGGCGAAGGAGGTGAGAGACCGGCGAGTGAGGGCCGAGGAGGAGGGTGGGGGGGGGGGGGTGCGTCGCTACTGAGGGGTGGCTGTCGCCCTCTCCGTGTTGGGGAGAGGGAGAGATGGATGGGGGAGCGAGAAAGGAGGCTGTTTTTTTTTTTTTTCCTAATCCGTGTACATATTTGGTAGGACGAGGCGGGAGTTTGTCATAATGTGGGGACCTAAGCGGGGCAAAACCAAACTCAGGCACGGCACACCAGAGGACTGGGGTGGACTGGAACACGATTTTAGAAGAATAGAAGGACCTAAACAGGAATAAAATGTAGCCGATCACACAAAATTTGGGGTGACGTGGGTGGCTGGAATTGGAGGGACTCAGGGGAAGACTAGGCGTTAGATATTATTTACAAGTCAAGCCAAGATGCTCGCTGCCTGCAAAAGCCACCTCACAAACCACCCATGAATATCGAGACGCCCAGCTCAAGGCGGGAAGGCCCCCCACTGGTGGCCGTCCATGGCGATCTCTCTCCCATCCGGTCCTCGGGAGGCACTGCCAATTTCGCTCCAAGTTTCAACCATGCTGTCCGCAAATGGCGTCCAAGCCCGGTGCAGAGAGGTGCCGACGCATCACAACTTTAGAACTGCGCTCGGCAGTCCGCACGGCGCCTCAAAAGCTTCTCCGGACTAAATTTGCCGGCCACGAAAGTAAGTTCTCTAAGATGCTTGCACAGGCGTTTAATTATTTTAGGTGATGTCTCTTGATCGACTTAATTCGATTCCGTCGCTTAAGACTTCTCTTCTTCTCCGCCGACGCTCGCCTGCCACACCGCAGTCCCCAGCCTTCCCGACGATCCTCCGGACGATCCTTAGCTTTGACTTGTCCAGTTTGGTGTAAGGTCCCGTAAGTATATACGTTAAATGAATTAGAGCATCTTCTAAATTTACACTGCTACCTAAAACTTCCTACCTATTTTCTCTATTTAGATAGCTACCAATTTTCAAACTATCAATATTTTATTTACAACTCTAACGGTGCTCCCTAAAAACATGGCACCTAAATTTCTTTTAGCAGCCATGACATGTGGGTCCCACGTGTCATTCTCTTAATGTTCTTCTCGCCACAGCACAAGCACATCATAGAGGAGGTCGCCGGGCGCCGCACGATGGAGCTGGGTCGCAGGGGGGGGAGCCGCCCGGGATGGAGCGTTGTCGGGAGGCCTCGCGTCGGCGTTGGGGTTGTCCGTGCGACCGGAGCCGGGCACGCGCGGCGCCCACGGCGTCATCGGGATTTAGGGGGCCACGCCGTCTTCTCACGCCTTGAGGAGTCGCTGGGGGGCGAGTGGGGAAGGCTGTGCGGCCGGCCGGGAGGCCACGCGCCCGGCCGCCCGGGACGGGGAGGCCGACAACCGGTCGCCGGAGATGGCCACGCCGGCCGCCGAGGAAGATCCGGGGATGGAAGAAGCGCCGCGACACAGCGAGGAAGGCAAAAGCGGCGTTCCGCACGAGTGAAAGCCGTGAAGGAGAGAGGCGCCTAGAAGGGGAAAAATTTAGTTGTTGGCCCAACAGAATATGCAGAGGAGGGGAGAATTTAGGTTCTAATGTTGAGGGTAGACCGGTGGGCGTGTTTTTGTCTCAACTACCTAAACTAGTATAATGCCCGTCGCGTTGCCACGGTTTCATTTAAGAAATACACTTAAGAACAATAGTATAATGCATGTGCGTTCCCACAGTTTCATTTATGAAAATGCACTTAAAAAAATCTGCCAATAAAATTTTTTTTCATTGTTTTTGTATGACGCAATCCAATAATACATTCAATATTCAGACTTGTCTAATACAAATCTGTGCTAATCACCATGATGTCGCCTGGGAAGCATGAAACGCTGAATATTGATTGCTTTGGTCGCTCTGCCTTGTAACGTTTTAGCTCTTTGATTGCCGCCAGCAGCACATGCAAGGATTGGTGTGAAAATTGCCTGCAGAAAGTATGGAGTTTTCAGTGTGCTTTCCTTTTCGACGAAGTACTGCTTAACATGCACACATGGATTTTGATGTATGCTATACAGTTCTCATGCCACCACTCTATACTTAAAGAAAATTATGAGTATCACTATAAAAGTTTGGAAAGCTGACACAAGTTTGCAAAAGTCTGCAATAGTTTACTGACCATGTACATGGCCAAATAGTGCTGTATTAAGGCATAACTGATTGACATAATAGTCCCTTTAGGTAGTCATGCTCTTACTTGTGTAAATTTGAATTTAAATTCTATTATCTCCGTTCAAACTATAATTTGTTTGGCTCTTTTGACCTCAAGTTTGATCACTCATTTTATATAAATTTTTTTTTTTGTGGAAACATGGTCAAGTTTAAGTCATTCTTGAAGAAATTTTGTTAATAAAGCAAGTCATAACAAAAGAAGTGATATTTAAAAAAAAAAAAAAGAATAACACAAATGGTTAAATTTAAGGTCAAAAAGTCAAATGAACTGTAGTTTAGAACGGGGAGAGTACTAACTCAACTTCAAAAATTATAAATTATTCTAGCAAAATATGCATTTAATGTTTTTCTAGCATTCTCTAACGTAGAGCATCTCTAAATAGATGTTCTAAATCTCTCGGTGAAATCTAATTTAGGTGGTCTGTAGTTCCAGAGACTTTTTTTATGTTAAGACCAAAAAACCTTAAAAGTCCGAATAGGGGAGCTTTTGTTTATGAGTTTTGCTAAAAGGCCATATAAATACCTCCTAACAGGGTCCTAGTTATTTAGAGGTTAAAAAGAACGACAAGCACGCTAGGTCGCCTTCGCAGCCTCTCTCTCATGCTCCTCGTTCAGCTCCCCCACCCCTTCCAGCAACCTAATAATTTAGTTTTAGTATCAGCCAAAAAACTGATAAAGTTACTAGTCGCATGCACCTTGGTGGTGGATGTTTGCATTTTTTAAAAAAAATAGAGAAAACTCAACTTCTCGACAGGATCACTCTATTTTTTTTTTTTTTTTTTTTTGGAGAACCATTTTTAGAAAGTCTCTAAATCCTAGTACTTGGAGATATTTTGACAAGTCTATTAGAGATGCTCGTACTCTCACCTTTAACCTAAAAGAGTTAACACAATGTAGAATTGATCCTGTCAAGTAGGAGTAGCCTATAAGTAATATATGAAGTTAGTAATAAATAGGGTAATTGAAGAATGGAAATATAGTGATTTGTATCACATGGTGCATGTCATGAACCAGAATTGGGCCACCCCGAGAGTGGCTAATTGGGCCAAACGCGACGCCCGGCCCGGGAGGGGGGGGCGGGGTATTGAGGGGAGGAGGGCCGGCCCCCTGCCGCCGCCGCCTTCCCTCTCCCAGACGACTCGAGTTTGCTTCGCTTTCAAGTTAGGATTATCTTAGGTAATTTTTGGTGTGCAAGGGGCTATCTCATCTATAAGGGAGACCCTTATTAGGAAATAATAAAATAGGAATTGCTTGTAAAAGGTATTCGGTCGTATAAGGAAACCTTATAGAGATTGCTTAGAGATTACAAGTCCCACTAGTCGGGCTATATAGCGGGAGGCATGTAATCTCTAGGGGATAAGCAAGCAAAATAAAAATATCTTTCGCCTTCAGCTCTCGCGTCCGCCCGCCGCCGCCGCCCCCCGCCCGCACCACCCGCCGCCCCCCGGCCGCACCCACGGTGCGCCGGCCGCCGGCCACCGCCGCCCTCCCCCACGGCTCCCCTCTCCACCTCGTCGCTCGTCGTCTTTGCTCGCCGCCGCCGGGCCCGCCCGAAGCTGCAGCCCCGACGTCATCTCGAAGCTCCAGCGGTCGAAGAACACGTGTCAATTCCGTCCCAATCTAGCCGAATCGGCGGATTTGGTATCCGGAGACCGGGGCGATTCCCACCACCCATGGCTTCCGAGATGAGCGAGTTCACCGCGGCTTTGAAGGCGGCTCCTCGGCGACAAGCGTGCCGGATCGGTCGGCGCCCGGCGACATGGAGGCTCGCCCCGTCGCATGGATGCGTCTGCGTCACCTCGAGGACCCCCGCGAGCACGGCGACCATGCGGGAGGGCGGCCCGGCGGCAGCCGGCTGCCGTTGCCGCGGGGGCGGCCCCGGCGCAGCCCGGCCACCGCCTCCCTCCCGCCACGGATCGGCGCCGGCTCCGACCACGCCATCCTCCGGCTCGAGGAGGAAGATGGCGCAGTACATGGTGCACCGGCCGCCATTGACATCATCCTCGATGACACCGCAAAGACCGGCTGCCCTCTCCTCTCCACCGACACTGCGACCGCGCGGGGACTCTCTCCGGCCGAGATGGCGTCACCCGCGGCGCCCCGCCCCTTCCCCAGGCGCTACCCGCGGGCGCTCACGTACTGACAGGCGCCACCGCGGCGCCCGGCCACCGTCGCCACCGCGGCTAAAAAGATACCCTCCCCGCTTCGTCACGGCGCTGCAAGTCCGGTCGACGGAACCGCGACCCCGACCTCTGGATTCGCAAGCTGGAGCTCTTCTTCGAGCTCAACTTGGACATCGACCGGGACTACTCGTGAGTTATGCTGCCTTCCACCTCACCGGTCTTCTTTGCGATGCGGTACATCGACTGTCCAGAAGAAGTCCCCTTTCGAGTGGGGCGAGTTCACCAGCGCCAGCGACATCGCCGGTCCGCCCGACACCTTGGCGCCATGGCGGCATACGCGCCCGCCCTCCGCGATGGGGCAAATTCGGGCGACTACATCGGCGCCTTCGAGGTCTATGCTTCACGCATGGATTTTGAGGGCCGGCGCCACAGCGTCGACCTCTTCGTCGAAGGCTTACGCGCACCTCCACGCGCGGGCGGCACTCAGTGGTTCGACCCCGTTCGATGGAGGAGGCCATTGACCTCGCCCGCCGATTACAACGACGACGAGCGGACGGCCTTGGGCGGCTGGGCAATGCGGCCACCACGGCTGCATCGGCAACATCGGCGATGGCATCATGGCGCCCGGTTGACGCATACCAGCCCGGCCGGCGTCTTCTTTGTTGCTATGGGCGACATCGGCGGCGGCGTCGAAAACGACATGATCCGCGGAGCTGCACGGCCACGGCGACCAACAAGGAGCTTGGGATCATCTCCAACGCCATCGAGCTCCGGGACTCTGGCGCGCGAGTGGAGCCTCCACTATGGCATTGTGAGGTACTTCCATCGCTACTACATCCCCGCTGCTTGAGCTTCTTTAGGACTTTCTGGCGGGGAGAACGTCCCATTTGCATGGCGTAGCGATGGGCTTTCACCTCCCAATCGTCCCGGGAGGATCAGGCGTTCCCAGTGGCGTCCTTCTTCTCCGCCCCGCCCCGACGGCGGATCGAGGGTGCCACCGTCCTCCTCTTCGACAACAACGGCGGCGTCTTCTTCCGCGTGGGAGCGTCACCGTCGGTGCGGCATGGCCGCGAGGAGATCCATTTGGGGCCGCCCGTGAACACGCCCGGCGACCTCCTCACGGCTGCCTCCTCGACTTCACTTCCTCGCCACCCACGTCGATCCGTCACGCTCTCGCGGCGACTCCATGCTAAGGTGAGCGGTGCCGGCGACATACACCTGCGTCTCCTCCGCCCGACCCGCCCGGATGATCGAGTACATCCGGGACCCTCGGCGCCTCCGTCATGCGTCGTGCATGGGCGGAACGTCCTTCGTGCAGCCCTCGGGTGAGCTTCAAGTTCAGCATCTGCCGGCGACCTTCACCTCGACTTCTCCTTCGCCGACAAGGGCGCCCGATTAATGCGCAACGGCGACAACGACAAGTCGCGGACCTCTCATCTTCTACCGGACCTAGAGTGGTCACTTCCCGATCGATGCGCCCCGCCGCCCTGATGGTGGGTTGGGCGGCACGTGGATGCACCGCCTCGTCGAGCGGTGGGGAGATGTCATAGAGAATTGGGCCACCCGAGAGTGGCTAATTGGGCCAAGCAGCGCCCGGCCGCCGCCGGGAGGGCCCGGGGCACGCACGCGACGCGAGGGGAGGGCCGGCCCGCCGCCGCCGCCTTCCCTCTCCCGTGCGACTCCGAGTTTGCTTCGCTTTCAAGTTAGGATTATCTTACGTAATTTTTTGGTGTGCAAGGGACTATCTCATCTATAAGGGAGACCCTTATTAGGAAATAATAAAATAGGAATTGCTTGTAAAAGGTATTCGGTCGTATAAGGAAACCTTATAGAGATTGCTTAGATTACAAGTCCCACTAGTCGGGCTATATAAGCGGGGAGACATGTAATCTCTAGGGGATAAGCAAGCAAAATAAAAAAATATCTTTTCGCCGCCCGACTCTCAGCTCGCGTCCCCGCCGCCGCCCCCCCCGGCGCCTTTCCCGCACCCGCCGCCGCGCCGCCCGCGCGCCACGCGCCGCCGCCCGACCCACCGCCGCCCCCTCCCACGGCTCCCCCTCTCCACCTCGTCACTTTCGTGCTGCTGCTCGTCGCCGCCGGGCGAAGCTGCAGCCCCGTCGTCATCTCGAAGCTCCAGCGGTCGAAGAACACGTGTCAATTCGGCCCAATCTAGCCGGAATCGACAAAGGTAAAGTTTCCTAATCGCTGCCTAGTTCAAGTTGAAGCTTATCAAGAAATGTTCTCTCGGTCACCAAAGTCTCACGATCGTGATCTTGGATATGCCACACAAGCCTTCCAATGGTGGAGCTTGGACCTAAATCTAGGGGCCAATCATTAGAGAACAAGGCTAATCTTTAGTTTTTATTGAGCTAAAATGGCTACAAAACTAATTGAGTTTACACAAGTTAAGGGTGTCCATGGCCCTATTACGTACTATTAGCCTATATGTATGACAAAAAGAATATGATGATCCTAGTATATTTAGCTGTCATTTGCAACCTTAGAGCAATTAATATAATAGCCTCCTCAACAAGGCCATGACCCCAAGTCTCCCACTCCTCGAGACCCTCATCTTAGCCACATCACCTTCTCTCAACATAGCTTTAGTCCCACGAAGGGAAGGCTTGTGCTCCAAAGCACTCTTCTCACCCACATTCCATCCCAACATCCTCGCACACCTTGACACCGATCTCTAAGCAATGGGGAATACTCCCTATGTTCCCCACCTCAATGGCCTCAAGCTGAACCTAACCCAGGGGAGCAAAGCTCACAAAACTCTCACTAGTAGGAGCAAAGTGAAATAGAAACAAAATAATGTTCATAACTAGGGACACGATTAAGAAGGCACAAACAGTGGCGGATCTAGAAAAAATTGGGGTCGGGGTCGGCCACAGGACTCATGATAGAAATTTATAGTAATCTAACACTACGATGCATGCAAAATATAGGCATTTTGAGGAGCAAAATTAACAATGTTATAATAAGACAAAAAACTTTTATAACGGTGGTTACCTCTTATAATTTCACTCTACGAGTACGGTCATCCATATTTTGAAATCGAACTATGACATCATCATTTGAGATTGCGTCAAGGAATTCTTGTTCCATGAAACAGCGACATAGTCATTCATAAATTCATCCCCAATACGGTTCCGTAGATCTGTCTTCACAATATTCACCAGCGAAAAACATCTTTCCACCGATGTTGTGGCAATAGGAAGAACTAGCACAAGTTTAAGGAGTCGATATACCAAAGAAAAGGCAATATGTTCATTTGTATCCACCATCGGTCTACCAAGTTCAGAAATAGTATCCAATTGGGCAAATCTTGGATTGACTCGCACATTATCAATGTAAAGATTAAGCTCAAGAGTAAGATCGTCCAGCTCATTTGAATCAAAGTCACTAGGATATGCCTTTGCCAACTCCATCGAACTCACAAATTTGAAAGCATCAAAAGAATTCTTGGGATTAAAAGCAATAATATGGGTAAGCAATTCAGAATTTACCTCATTGAAACGATCATTAAATTACGTAAGCTACATATCAATAATTGGGTTCAAGCAATCATACTTGTAGTGTTGATAGTTTGTGCGGCCAGTCCTTTGCCTTGGTTTGTGTCGGTCAATGTACACTTGCTCCATGTCCAACTTTGGGATGTTGTGAGCTTCACAAAAGGACATTGCATCCCTAATAAAGAATCCCAACCATCACCTCTATCATGGACTCTCGGATCTCTTTATCTTTCCTCTGTAGTGATAGTGACAATGAATTGGCATGTCCAAGAATAAGCAACATTAGTTTCAAGTTGAACACGAAATCAAAATCCTTCATATAGTCCAAGAGGCCACAAGCTTGGCATCTCTTTGCATCATTTGGGCCTTCTTTTTCAACATATTGGAGCACTTCGATGACATTAGGGAATAAACTACTTATCCTCAAAAGGGTTCTATAATGGGAGGACCAACGAGTATCACCTGCTCTTTGAAGTGATTGTTCTTGATTTAGTCACATTCCATTTGTGAGTTGTCAACTATAGTATTGCTTTACTAACTCTCTCTGTTGACTTTATCTAATCATACCCTTTCTTTTGCAAGAGGCTCCAAAGCAACATTAATCGGTAGAGATACCATGTCAAAGAAATCATATCATGGATATAATATGCGAGCTATTTTCCCTCATGATTAAAGCTCTTAATCCATTAAACTCACCTCTCATGTTGCTTGCTCCATCGTAGCCTTAGCCTCTAACTTGTGACATGCTCAACCCATACTTAGCAAATAGATTATCAATATTAGATTTAAGACATGAAGTTGAGGTCTCATTCACATGAACAACACCAATAAGTCTCTCTTTTATTAACCCAAGCTTGTCCACATATCTCAAAACCAGCGCCATCTGTTCCTTGCCCAAGACATCGGTGACTCATCTACCAATAAGCAAAATACATTGCCACCAATTTCTTCAACAATAGATTTTACTATTATCCGGATAAAAAACACACAATTAACTCACCTATATAAGTATTTGTATTGTAAATCAAAAACATAAAAAATTATTACCACGACAAAACAGTTTGCAATATCATACGTATGGTGGAGACAACATTTGAGCATTCCTTAGAACATTTTTTTGTTTCTCATTTTGCTTTGCTAAAAGCTGTACCAATTCACGAAAATTTCCCTTTTTGGAATTCTTTGACTCATCATGACCACGAAAAGCTAAACCTTGATGCATCAAGAATCGAACAACATCAATAGAAGTATTCAATCTAGCAAGATACTCTTCTTTAGTGACATCTCTCTTCTTGCTCATAGCATTACAAATGGATTGATCAGGATTCATCAATTGCATATTTTTAACTACTGTGTTATGAAAACTATTAGTTTGGGTGCCTACATGATCTCGAAGCCTATCCTTTTTGTTGAAGCCATCCTAACCATTTGTCACAAATGCATCGTTCCCACCTTGGCCCATATTAGAATCTCTAAATAAGTAGTACTATAAACAAAAACATTTATCCACCTTTTCACTGTACTCTAGCCAATCATATTATGTGAACCATTCGGGTGAAATTGACGTGGATGACCTTCTATAATCTTTTCTGGATATCTAAAGCCAATTGGTGGTCTAAAAGGACCCAAACGATATGTTGTACGTCTTGTACGTCTGCCCCTGGGCACAAAAATATCTTTGTAAATGGCTATGCTAGGGATGCTAGGGACTAGGGTTGTACGTTTCGAATGAGGTAGAGCTCAATCATGTGCGATCAAACATGCATATATGTTCACTAAAAAAACATGCATGCTCCCTGCGTATCACTATTAGAAGACGTTTAGGACATCGACACAGTCTCCAAAGCACAACTTTGACTTATCTTTACTATAAAAATTTTTATTAGAAAGTTATATATGCATATACAAATCTATTGATATCGCATTTCCAATGTTTGAGCCATTCGGGTGAAATTGAGCCAAACATTTTCCAAAATGTTTCCAATGACTTAAAAAGGTATTCATGATTTATGTTTCCAATGTTTGAGCCAAACATTTTCAAAAAATGCTCTCGATGGTGATACGGAGGGAGTACATATACCAGAAGGCATAATGTAAAGTGGTAGCGCTTGTCGCGATGGTCCACGCGCTATAGTAGCTTTTATAGTTCTACTAGTTGCCAAGTAATCTAGAGTTCCAATTCTCAAAAAAAAAAAAAAAAAAAAAAAAGTAATCTAGAGTTCCATTAAAAATCCATAAGGTCGGGTATAGTCAAATATGGCTCCATTATGTAGAGCTCAATTTTGGCAAATGTTATGTACAAGTTTTATACTGTATTTTTCTAACTTGAAATGAATTGAAGTTCGACGCATATTTACACTATGTACTGGACTTTAAAAAAACTGGAACAAAAAGAGAAAAAGGGGTCTGACTGTCATTGGCGTAGTCAAACTGCGATAGTAGAGTTAGAGTAGTAGTTGGATTGGACGGACGATCAAATAATTAAATAAATAAAATCGCAGTCTGTACGTCGCAGCTAGGAATTGTAAGAATTATTAGTGCAAAACAAGCTAGAAATTCCATCATTTGTGCATTCACACGGATGGATCATCAAAATAAGACTGACCGAATCCAAGTGTACGTGCATATGCGTGCGTGCGCAAAGTATATATGAGGACAGGCTCGACGTCACGTCGTACGGATCCGCGCCACGTTGCTTTCGTCGGTATGTTCCTTCCTTATCCTTTTGTGTAAGCAACTTTATTGTCTTCTTTAGTCCTATCACTGATGTTGTTTCTTTGTTCTTGTTTTGTTTGCTTCGTCGTTTCCAGCCTATATTTTTTTTGGGTTCCTTCGTGTCAGGCCTCGAGTCAAAGCCACCTTGTCGGTGTGGACCACGCCTCGAGTCAAAGCCATGGCTCGAGCTACGGTCGGTGCATGCACACCAGGGTGGTGCGGTAGTTTTGATCTGGCCACAAGAATGTTATATTTTGTAGCTAGCTATGAAGTAATAGTTCTATGGATCCAAATATACATGGGTTATACATGGGTAGCTATAGCGGTCCAGGCATGAAATTCTTAGCCAAAAGGGCGCGATAATTGGGGCGGCGACTATTGGTGCCTCGAGCGTCTTGTCTCTAAGGGCGTGCCAATGGTGGCCGAAATAGTTAGCTAGGAGGAATTACTATTGACTATTAATGACACTTTACAAATAGCTAGCGATCCTGTGGGAGAAGGTCGCTGGTTCAGTTACACGTACCGCTGCGTGATTTTTGCCGTTTGCTGGATGGCCGGACAACGACGTTTGCTGGATGGCCGGACAACGACGTTCTGGATGGCCGGACAACGACGTTTGCTGGATGGCCGGACAACGACGTATGTGTGCGTTTCCAAGCACCTCGCAAATCAAGGAGGCTGGCTCAAGCTAACACGCCTCTAAAACCCTTTGTTCCGCGCGCGTCTGTCTCAAGCGTCTTCTCCCTCACAGCATCTCGCAGCAGCCTAGAAATCACAGAGGGAGCTCGCTCGGTCGACTGCCCTGCATCGGCTGGGCACGTACAACGGGTGAACAACAAGCACTTGGTTTGCCCCCGAGATGATGCCCGTGAAGGCCGGCAACACCGGTGCTGCCGAGTATCAGCACGACGACGGCGGCCGCCCTCGCCACACGGCCACGTTCTGGACGGCCAGCTCGTCGCACATCATCACCACCGTGATTGGTTCCGGCGTGCTCTCCATCGTCGCCGTCACTTACTCCAGCATCGGACTCTCCCCGGCATCGCACAGACCATCCGTAAGTTGTTGGTTGGTTCTTTCCTCTCTTCTCCTCACCTCCCCCCTCTTGTCTGGCTTGTATTTCTCTGAGATTTTCTGTTGTCTTTTTAATAATAAGCTTACTGTAGGGGCTCCGGCCCTCCAGATTATTCGAAAAAAGGTTATCGATTCTTCAATCGGATTGGTGTGGTGTGATTACGATTGATGGATTCTTGGTTACTGACATGTGTTCAATCGATGAAATTGTTTGCAGATAATGGTAGGTTCATGGGCAGTCTCACTGGCATCAGCAACGGCGCCGGCGTCAACTCCACACAGAAGGTCTGGCACACCGTACAGACCTTTGGTGACATCGCCTGCGCCTACTTCTTGTCATACATTCTCGTCGAGATCCATGTAGGCAACAGTTCCATGTTCTCTCAAAGACTGCAACTGAATTCCCCTGTTTCTAACCAGGTCTGCTGGTTCTTTTTAGGACACGATCAAGGTGCAGGTGATGCAGAAGGCGACGCGTCTCAGCGTCCTGACCACGGCTATCTCCTACATGCTGTGCGGGTGCATGGGGTACGCAGCGTTCGGCGACGCCGCGACTGAAACCTCCTGACCAGCTTCGGCTTCTGGGTTAATCTTGTTTTGAGCAATCGAAGCCCATCGAGCAGATGCGTTTTGATCGTCAGGCCATTTTAAGCGTCATGTTGTCCTCTGCATATCTTGTACTCGCCGAATACACGTGTATCTGGAGAAAAAGTTGCATGCCGATGGTCCGCACTGCTGCCGGTGTCCTATCCTCGAACGACGGATGTCATGTTGTCGCCGGCTTGCTGCATCGGGAGAAGGTATAACTTGCTGGTTTACAATCGTGCATTTGTATATATAAATGAATTATGACTGTCTCCAAATTATTGTTGTGCGAGGTCTCCTCAGACGTCGGAGTCTAGCTCCACTTATATACAGTATGTCTGTGTATAGTGTCTTCTTAGGCTATCTTCTTTTTAATACAATAGGCTATTTATCTAGCAACGTTTTTCTTTACTAAATCTGTCAGATTACATAGAAAATCATTTGTATACCATGCCAATATCCTTAAATATATCATAGAATATCATATGCATAAACATTACATGTACTATTTGGTACTCGGGCATTATCGATCAATACCAGAATTTCGCAAACCATCATATGCCATCACTTGTGTATCATGTGAGTATCACAAAATACATCGTACAACATTATATAAATATTACATGCTTTTATCATTTGTATACCACGAAACTATCATTAAATACATCATAGAATGTCATATGTATAAACATTATTATATGTACTATTTGGTACTCGAGCATTACAGGAGCCAATACTCTAATTTAGTAACCATCATAGAACATCACATGTATTTCATCTAAGCATCATAAAATACATCATAGAACATCACATGTATTTCATCTAAGCATCATAAAATACATCATAGAACATCACATGTATTTCATATAGGCTAGCTACTGACCAGCTACACCTGGATCTTCTTCCAGGGTACAGATGCCGAGGACGGACGCAGTCATGGGATCAGGCAAGTGCATTGGCCGAGCTAGGGAGGCGGCGCCAGTGGGACGTAGCCATGGAATTCCAACCTTCGCACGAGCTGGCGATTGCTCGGTACTACTACGACTCTACACTTCTCATTTATTATTTTTTTATATATACAGTACTATAGTAAATTACAATTATTTCCTTTAATTTGAAACTACAATCTCTGTTCCTCTTTGCCTATGGCAGTCACCGCCGTGCAAATGTGACTGGTTTTCTTATCATGGGATCTACGGTCATCAACACTGATGGTAAGCTGGATTTCAATGTCAAGAGTCATTGCATTTTAGCTACACACATCGCTACTCCCTCCATTCCAAATTATAAATCTTTTTGGATTTTTCTAGATACATTGCTTCTACTATATATCTAGACTAGACATACTGTACATCTAAGTGCATGTGTACACAAGTCAAAGCATCTTAGAATTTGAAATGTAGGGGTAGTTCTATTTCATGTTGATATCCACTCCGCCACTACAGCCTTGTTGAGCAGCAGTGTGTGTGTGTGTGTGTGTGTGTGTGTGTGTGTGTGGAGTTCTATTACAATTTCTTAGGGAATAAATCATGTTCAAGCTAATGAAATTTGACCTAAGCATTTCCTTTAGCTCCAACAGAAGGCTCCCATTAGATGATAGATGAAATGTTCTGCCTTCTGTTCTATAGCTATAGCATCACTTACACCGGCCTTTAATACACCAAAGTAATAACCTACAATGCTCTCACCAAAAGGATGCTCACTCTTGCATGAAAAAAAAAATGATTAAGTAGTTTAGCGAAACACTTATTGAGATGGGAAGAGAAGAACTTGCCAGTGGACGAACAGATCTGGCCTAAGGCCACACAAAGAAGGCCGAGAAGACTGCCGCCATTGTTGGGCTTCCATTGACCACCAAGCCTTTGCAACGACGCCCCCACCCTATGCTCCTGCACCGACGACGATGCTGCCCTAATCACATCTCCTAGTTCCTCCCGGTCGCTAGCTTGCTCCGTCGTGAAAAAGTGTTGTCTAGCCCTTCATGGCTCCACTGAGCCCACCCTAGTCGCTCCGTAGAGTTATTTCTAGAGCCAACCCATTCAGTTTCTATGCTCCAAGTGGAGAAGAAGAGGAACAATCAAGGATATCCTAGATCTCATTGTTGTTGCCTCGTTGTTGTCTCCATTGGCTGTCATGGGCCGGGAGCTCCACTACTGCAGTAGTGATTTGTAGGGGTGGCTCCACGGGCTCTTTAATTAAGGGCGGTTGGCCCAACCACCCCTGCTAGGCGGTTTTTACGAATCAGCCCATTGTAGGGGCGGTTCAGAATGGCGGCGAGGCGGGTTTGGACTCGACAGGGGCCCGACATAGGTCTAGTTTTTGCCCCTCGGGTTTGGGGACCCGAAATAGGGCGGGTCGGGGTTGGATTTAATAATTCTCCCACCGGGCGGGGACCTAGAATTTAAGCAGGCCAAGTAATTTAAGGCGTAGCCCATGAAAAACCCTAGGTATATAAACAACAAAGAATAGAACATCAGATCGATCCATTCTCACTTGTGGCCCTCTGCCCCTCCCACTCCCAGGCGCCGTTGAGAGGCCACCGTGCCTACCGACCACCACGGGACACCACGAGGGGCGACTGGCTCGGGCTCCACCCCGCTCGCGGCTACTAGCTCGCGACTCCCCTGCCTCCTCTCGTAAAGTAACCCGACGCTCGGCCCGCTGCGGCTCGTGACTCCCTTGCCTCCTCTCTATCACGAGTCTGCACTGCCGCTGCCTCTAGCTCTCTTCGCGTACTTGGCCAGTGACGAGTCGGAGGCTGCGATCGGTGAAGGGGAACGCGAAAGGTATGGTGAGGGTGACCCGGAGGCTGCGTTATCGTCATCCATGGCCTAGGGGTCTTGCAGACGGCGCTTCTTTGTTGTTACGTAGTGCTGTGCTCGCGGGTTTTGGGTACCCGCCGGGTTCGGGAGCGGTGCCAGATTTTCCCCCGTCACAAGGTTCGGGGCGGTTTCGAGTTCCATTGTCGGGTCTCGGGTGTGGGTCCGCGGACGATCAGACTCGAACCCGTGCTGTTGCCATCTCTAGGGGCTGTTGCGCTAACCCCCTTACAAATGGTGGGCGGTTGGATCACCCGTAGCCGCCCTTATAGTGGATTTTTAGATTTCATTTTTGAAAAATCAACATAAAAATAACAAAGCATTTTTATTTCATTGTGATCGGGCCCCCACAAGTGAGCCACCACCACCCTCACCATTAACATTTTGGGTTGGGGGCGGTGCGATTTTCCCCGTCACAAGGTTCGGGCGGTTTCGAGTTCCATTGTCGGTCTCGGGTGTGGGTCCGCGGACAATCCACCGGACTCAAACCAGCATTTGTTGCCATCTCTAGGGGCTGTTGCGCTAACCCCCTTACAAATGGTGGGCGGTTGGATCACCCGTAGCGCCCTTATAGTGGATTTTTAGATTTCATTTTTGAAAAATCAACATAAAAATAACAAAGCATTTTTATTTCATTGTGATCGGGCCCCACAAGTGAGCCACCACCACCCTCACCATTAACATTTTGTAGGGTTTTTGTAAATATTGCGGCCTTGGGGCTTTGAACCTGTGACCTACCCCTCACGCACTAGTTGCTCTACCATTGCACTACTTACTCACTTGTGTCATTTCGGATCCCACATATCTTATGAATCCATATGAAAATCGACTATTTAAATGAAAAAAGTTATCAACTCTGAGAGTTTCATAACTTTTCAAGATCTACAATTTTTGGTTTAGAAAGTTTTTCCATCCGAGGTCATTTTGAAAAATTTGAATTTCAAATTTGAGAGACTTCGACGTAGTTTTAAGCATGGCAAGATCATTTCAAATGAAAAAGTTGCCAACTATGAAGTTTCATAACTTTTCGAGATCTACAATTTTTATTTAGGAAGTTTTTCCATCCGAGCTTGTTTGAAAATTTCAAATTTCATAATTTAGTCATTCAAACCACACATTTTGAGACATCAAATATAGTCAAATGAAAAGTTGTTAACAACAAATATTTATAACTTATCAAGATCTACATTTTTTTATTTAGTTTTTTTTTCCATCTCGAGATCATTTTAAAATTTTAAAATTTTTAGTGTTTCATTTTGTTATTCGACGTCTATTTTTAGGAGAGCTTCAATATCCGGCCGCCCTTACAAATACCTCTGTAGGTATTTGTAAGGGCGGCGGATATTGAATAACTCCCACTCAAATAACCGACCACTATTGGGGTGGCCCAATCACGCCGCCCCCTCTGAGTGAAATGGACTGGCCCTTACAAATTGTCTCCCTTTGCACCTCCCCATACTCTTCTTGAAAGCTTGGATTTTTGGTGCTTGCCACAACTATGCGAGTCATGTTGTCAACCCCCAACCCCCAAATCCCTCTTCTAGTTGTAGGCCTTCCAGCCCAATGAAGATATACACACTTCACACAACTCATCGTTGGGCTACATCATTGCCACCATCATTGTCATCCAAGTCATGAAAGGATGATAGTCTTGCCTTCAAATAATTGGCTCGTGGTAGATGCTCTTTGTTGTCTCATCTTGATCACTAGGATAGCTTCTATCGAGACTCCTTCCGTTGCATCCGATGTTCTTTGTCCTAGCCATAGGAGCCTCTGATTGCCACCTACGGTCTCTTCCACTGGCTTCACCATGTTCTAGATCTCCTTCCTAGGATTTCCATCTTTACAATGTTTGGAGCTAGACAAATGTTGTGGCTAAATCTTTACCATATTCTTTGTGGTGAACCGGTTCGGCATTGACTAACCACCATCCACGGCATGATGCATGTGATTGTCATTGTCCACCACATAGTTTGTACACCTCGGACCTTCAATCTATGTTTGGGTCTTTGAGGGAGTAAACCGTTCGGATCTTGAGGGAGTTCTTCGTGTCTCATCTTGAGGAGGTGGTGCGCCTTAGTTGGGACTAAGGACTCAACCATCAAGTTATGGATTAAAAGCGGACCCTTTCCCCGAGGTGCTCCCCAGCGGACGTCCCCGGGGCGGCCGTGCCACCACTTAGCGGGGAGCCCCCCCTCCCGGCCCGGCTTTTGGTCGTCGTCGCTGCCCTCGCTCGCGGTGGCGGCGGCCGATGGTGGTGCCTCCCAATGTCGGGTCTCCATTTGTCCCCCCCCACCTCCCAACCCCCCCTCCCCCCTCCACCCCAACCCTAACCCTAGCGACCTCGCGACCATGGTAGTGGGTAGCGGTTCGGTCCCCTTGTGGCTGGATCCGTCGGCCCCTGGCGGCGGTCCCTCGTCTCCTCGCCGTCCGGTCGTGGTCGCTAGTGGCGGCGGCGGCGGCGTCGGAGCCACATGTGTCTGTTGGCCTGGGCATCGGCGACGCGCCGCATGCCTCCGGCGTCGGTGGCGGCGGGTTGCCACCGGCTATGGCATCGTCGCCGGCGAAGTGTGGTGCCGGATGGCCCCCAAAATGGCGTGCCTCGTCCTCTACTAGCTGGATACGGGCCCGGTCACTGGATGGCGGCGCACCCCGTCCCATGCGGTGTGCGGTGGCCGGTGACCTATTCCTTCTTTCGTTCATCATTGTTGTAGTGGTGGCGCTGCCACGGTGGTGGGAGGCGAGGTGGTGTCTTGCTGGGCCGTGTCTTTCGCGGGTAGTGCGGGGCGTGTGTCTGTGGCTTCGTGGTGGTGCAGCGGGCATGCGGGGCCACCTCCTCAAGCCTGGGCGTTGGGAAGAAGGTGTCATCAAGGAGTTTAATACGTCTTGCATCTTTGGAGTTGAAAGACCTTTTGGTGCTCTCTTTTGCGTTGTCGGTGTTTGCGAATGTCGATCCCTTTCTAGAAGGCAGCGGCTTGAGAACTCCTATTGTCTCTATGGCCCGTCGGCTTCTACACCATGGTCGCTTTGGTCGTCTTGCTGATCCTATTTGTGCTTCATATTTATCCTCATGCGGGTATGTCTAGCTAGTGGTTGTTGTAGCCGTAGTCGTGTTCATTTCCGGCGGATGCTTTGCCGTCGAGGTGTTATTCGTCGCTACGGCGGATGCTTTGCCGTCGTGTATCTTCAGCTTCGATTTCACGAGTTGACATTTCGGTGTGCGCATGCCACCGAGGTCGTGTCGATCACGGCGGATGCTTTGCCGCCCCAGGTTAACGAGCCTGCGTTCTGATCTGCGTGTCTTTGTTGGTCGCGGTCGTTTCCGATTGGATGCTTTGCCGCCCGAGGTGGTGGTTTTCTTTCCAACGGATGCTTTGCTGCCATGGTTGGTCTTTTGGTGCGGGACGAATGCTTTGCCCTTTGTTGTTGTCTTTGGCTCCGATTCTTTGCTAGCTACCTAGGTATTGAGTTTTCTTGTTGTAATATAGGATCAGGTTTGTCGGGGTTGTTAGTTGGAGGGTTCACCTCACCCCTTCCCCTCGTTTCTTCTTTGTTTATTTGTGCACTGTGTGATTCGTCAGTAATCTATGGATTATTTGTGAATCATATGTAATTTCTCACTTCTCTTAATACAAAGATGCATGCTAATGGGCGCTTTCGAAAAAAAATCAGGTTATGGATTGAACAGATCGCCAACCATCTAGAACGTGTAAAGCCATCTAGCGAGGACCTCTTCACTGCAGATGTTCTTTTTGGTCCTTGTTCCTTAGTTGGACACTCTTCGACTCCACCATTCTTGACTGCTTTCTTGATGACTACCCAAGATTCTACAGTAAAGGTAGCTTTCCATGCTGCCCAGAAAACCTTGACCAGTAAAAATCAAAATCTTTATAACACCTTTTGGGATTTAAAAAAAAAAAAGGAATGGATCGACGGACCTACTCCCTCCGTCTCTTTTTAGATGTCACTATGGGGGTCGCGTGCGGTCAAACTTTCTCAACTTTGACTAGGTTTGTAGAAAATCCGTGCAGCATTTATTTCTCTAGATAAATTTATTAAAAAACTAGACTTAAAGATCTTTTCAATGATACTAATTACTTAGCACAAATATTTATATATTTTAATATATAATTGCCGATAGTTTGAAAACGTTAACTTCTCGAGCGAGAATGACATCTATTTAGAGGCGGAGGGAGTAGAAAAATAAGTTAGGATCTCGCATTACCTTCCATCTCTAGCACCTTCTTCCAAGCTTACATTGGTACCTTCTCCACTGCTTGAGCGCACCCCACCGGTGCTAGATCCATTCCTGTGAGCATGAACATGGGTAGGCTAATAAAGTCCTGACTCCTGATTGAATAAGCTAAAACCTAATGCAAAGTTGGTAATAAAAGGTTAACTGATCAAAACATCTTAACTTATTGCGGAGCTAATAAAAACTGTCATCCTTTCCTTGTATTTATCACTTTTACTTTGTTGTTTATCACTTTTACTTTGTTGTTTAAAATCTATAAAATAATTTTGGAGTTTTATCACTTTGGTTATTTTTCAACAGCATATGCTTTTTCCAACACATAAAATTTATTAAGTCTCTCTATATACAAGGCTCCGGTGAAAATCTTCTTTTTTATACCTGATTTTTTATTTGATTTACTTTCTCTTTCTTATTCCAAAATAGTATGCATGAAAGGAACTAGGATTCAGATGAAATTCTTCTCTTACACAACAACTTTGGTTACTATTTGTTGAGATAACCACACTAACACCACTGTTAGTGATTGCGGAAGCGCTTAATTTCATCACAATGCAAAATCAGCCCAGTCATTACCTATTCATGGAAGGAAACATATATGAGGAAATCAATAGAAATTACCTATTCACGGGCCCAGTCATTACCTTGCTTACACTTTCGTCCTCGCTTCATGTAAAAGGGTTAACGAGAAGATGCTATGTAATTTGGAAGGCAAATGCTTATAAGTTGGCCCCATCATTGCTCAACTAGCAAGGTGGTACTAAACATGTGCACTCGGCACTCATGGGCCACATCAAATTGGGCGGGTGTTACAACCAGCTACATATTACTCCCTACGTCCCATAGAGTTAAATCGTTTTTTGACTTTTGAACTTCATGTTTTGACCATCCGTCTTATTCAAAATATTTATGCAAATTATAAAATAAATTAATCAATATTCAAGTATCTTTATTGATAAAATAAGTCGTAACAAAATAAATTATATTTGTGCAAAAATTTGAATAAGGCGAAGCATCGAATAAGATGGCACGGAATCGGGGTGACAAACTCAGTGGGGACGGAGGGAGTATGTGATATCAAGTCACTCATGTGTCTGAATGGCTCAAGTTTTGTATAGATAGACCTTTTCTTTTATCAAATAACTAACTAATGACCTCCTTCTCTTGTAGAGAGCTGTGTTATATCTGCGGTCGTTATGTGCATGGAAGCTCAGTACAGAAGATTCAATATGAAGTGTGATGGAGCATGCTCGTGGTATTTTAAGGTCACGACCGAGGCTGTACAATCTCTCAAGGACATCTGCTATGAGAGAGGAGCCTGGCAACCTTATGTTGGAGCACCAAATGTACAGGGTGTTCTGGAGGTGATCCGTTCATTGAAGAAAGGGATACCAACTGTCTACGACAATATATCTCTGAGGCTCAAAAGCTATGCGACCTTCGAAGCCGGCAGACTGAGCCAACTGGAAGTCACCTCTATGATCCAGAATAAGGGTCCAGTGATTGGTGTCCTGTATGTAGATGGCGAAGCCTACTTCAGGAGCACGGTATACCGAGGTAACAGGTGCTAAGCGTGCCAACCATGCTGTCGTCTGCACTGGTTACCGCTACGTCAATGGAGAGCTCTGCATAATAATCATGGATAACTTGGAACTTGAAGGCCCATTTCGATTTGTCCTGTGCAAGGCATTCAAGGAGTTCCACGTTCTCACAGTCGACACTAGCTAGGTAGCAAGCCCTGGAGGTATGCTTGGCACTCTGAAGAAGTTGAGCAAGATATTTTTGATTCGAGGCTCATGATGTGCAGTTGGTGAATTACTCAAGATATATCAATCTCTTGTATATGTACTTTTGAATTCTGATCGATCAATAGCTGAGTTAGGGTAGCAATTCATTTTGTTCCAGCGCATAAGTGGTGTTCCCCTTAGGGGTGTTTTGACATTGAAATTAATAATAGGTGATTCATTAGTTTTGATTAACTCAGTTCTTTACAGCCTACCGATGTATATGTTGTTCTTTTTTGCTATTCCCAAAGGGGTGCTAAAAGACTGGACTACTATAGATCAGGTTTTTGGCACTGCAAGGAGCATAAAGAAAATAGGTTTGCAAAATGGAGTATCTTATGCAAGCCAAGATGTATGGGAGGTATGGGGATTTTAAACTTAGAAACTCAGAACACGTGCTTACTTAGTAAGTGGCTGTTCAAGCTCATTAACAAAAGATGATCTGTGGCAAAAGGTACTTAAAGTATGTCAAAGATAAGTGTCTAACTCAAATTGAAAGAAGAACGGGTGATTCACATTTCTGGTCAGGCCTGATGGAGGTAAAAGAGACTTTCCTGCAGTATGGAAGATTTAAGGTGAACAACGGTCACCAAGTTAGGTTCTGGAGGACTTGTGGTTGGGTGATAAAACGCTAAAACAGAGTTTCCCAAACTTATACAGTTTGGTGAGGTAAAGGAATGTCTACATAGCAAAAGTGTCAAGTTCTATACCTCTGAACATTTCGTTCAGGTGAGCAATAGTGGGGGACAGGATGGAAGAGTGGCTTAGGCTGGTTAATCTAGTGATGCCAATCTCTTTATATAATAACAGTGACAAATTTGTTTGGCTTTTCATCAACAAAAATTGTTTGACTAATAAAGAAAGATGGAAATTTTACAACTCAATCGTTGTACAGAGCTAATGAAAGATGGAAGAGCTGTGGCGGGAAAACTACACCTACAACTCGAAATGGCTCCAACGGCTCTCCCCTGAGAGCTCTCCCACCCTGGCGGTCTCCTCCCGGTGTTGTGCGGTGGCTTCCATGGCGCCCCTGAGTTGTTCATTGCTGCCCTCTCCCCTCAGGTTCGTTATTCTCCTGCTCGCCTCTCTCAAGCTCCTCCCCGTTGGCTTCTCCTCTCAAGTTCTTCCTCGCTGGTTTTCTTCGCTTGCATATTCTTCTCGTGGTCGGTTGTGGTTTTCTTGGCTTTCATGGATTCAGACCAGACTATTTGTTCGTTACTGGACTTTGAGGAGGGTGATCGTTTTGAAAGTCGGCTTAGTAGATCTATCAACAAAAGAGTTCATGAATCACCATCCAGGGGCAAAGGTTTCTTTCTACTAGCTACTTTAAGAAGATATCTTTTCCAACTCAATGAGCGTTCAGTGGCCCTTGCTCTGGAATCTTGCCTTGGTGGGGTTGCAGAGGATTTCAAAGTGGAATATCAGAGCCATAATCATTTCAAATTTGTGGTTTCCTGCAAAGCGGTGGGTTTTCAAATATACAACCTCCGTCATTTCATTGACAGATTTTTTTTGTCTACTTTCATCTTTGGAGCAATGGTGCCCCTCATTGGCAGCGTGAAAAGCGTATTTGGGAAGCTGAAGAAGCAAAACCCTGGTCTAAAGTCCTCTCAAAACAGCAAAAAGGAGGCTAAACAATTGACATCTAAGTTAGTGAGGTTTGCTCCCAAGCTAAGTTCAAATCTAGACCTCCTGAATTGAGTTCAGTGTTTAAAGTAGGATCTATTGCTATAAATCTTTCAGAATGTTCAGTGTTTGTTAGTAATTAATTCAAGTTCTTCTGGGATTCTCAAGTCTTCCTGTGCTAAGAGGCTTGTTCACACTGGTGCAACGGTGCATGGCTCTGCCACGTCAGACTCTCAGCTGATGGAGAAATTTTCAAAATTCAAATTGCAATCAGGTCTCTCATGTTGTTGTTATGACTTATGTAGTTAACCGTGCGGGGCGGCTTAGGGCAGGTACATTGCTACTGCGTAAAAGCGGTCTCATCGCCGTCTCATGCATCGCCACATAGGAATTTTGATGATGTGGAGGGAAGAGAGGTGAGAGAGCGAGGTGGTTGCTTGAAACAACGGCCTCATGAGCTAGAATTTAGGACTATGAGATAACTATTTTACCATTGTATGAGTTGTTGTCGTCATGCATCTCATAATCCTATTTTTACTCTCTCCATAAATTAAGGAAATGCGAGTTGCTATGAGACAACTTAGAAAGACAACCATTGTAAATGTAGTCTATTAAGTTAAGTTTTTTAAATTACGTGGCACTATATGAGACTAGTTATAAGGCGACATCAATGTACTTGCCCTTAGCAGGTTGCACCCGTTGTTTTAGCATTAATCATCAGCGTAGAAATTGTTTCTCAGCTATCAGATACGCTGAATGCTTTAATTATGGGCACATTTCCAAATACTGTTTAACAAATAATCGGCCAAGAATTTTGTTGGAGTTTGTGAACATCGTGTGTGCCAACTTGTGCGAAACCTTCCCATTTTTTTTTATCGTAGCCTTGGCATAAGATATCATGACATATTATCAAATTTCATGATTTTTTGACTTGGTTGTTTTTCTAGAATTTTAAAACCACTTTCGAGCACGGCTTCAGGTTCATGTTTTTCGTAATAAGATGTTCGAGATTTAGTTTTATTTTTTATATGCAAGGCCTTAATTTGTGTTGAATAACGGGAATATCAATTTTTACTACATTTTTTTCAAAGATTTCAATCACTTGTAGTTCAAATTTGGTTTCATTTTAAAAATTGACGTAAAGAGAATAATTATCTAAATATACCAAATAAAGTAAAAAATTCACCAAAATCTAATATGGAGTGCCATATGATTTATAGTAATTGTAGAAAAAATTTGGAGACCAAAAAATAAAAAATAATAAAAATGGTACACCTTTTGCCGTGGCGGGAACCCCCGCTCATGGCGGGGGGGTGGGTGGGGGGGGTTTACTTTGCCTAGGGGTGGAAAAGCTCATGGCAAAGGGGGCTCAAGGAAAGTCTTTTCCGTGAGCTTGGCGTCGAGCTCACGGGAAAGGGGGCGGGAGGGACAGACGGCCTCTCGCCGTGGCCTTTCCCGTGAGCTCCCCTCCTTTGGAAAGGTTCGTGAGTGTGGCCTTTCCCGTGAGCTCCCCCTCCTTTGGAAAGGTTCGTGAGTGAGGCCTTTCTGTGAGCTGCCACCGATGCTCATAGGAAAGAGGCCTTTCCGTGAGTTACTCATGGGAAACATTTCCCCACGAGAAAGGGACAGATTCGGTAGTGGCTGCTGGGCTACAGATTTCTCTCTCGTGCTACGGAGTACAGCCGCTAGTGGTGATGAGTTGCAACGTGGAAATCGTAAGAATAACCGAGAAAAAGTCCTATGATATTTTCATACGGGATTTTAGTCTTTTTTTTTAGTCCTGAACCAAACATATAGGGATTAAAAAGTTTTAGTCCTAAATTTTAAAAGTCTAGTCCCTCATAACCAAACAACCCCTTAGATGATGGCTAAACTAGGCCTCTTGTTTACTATGAGCAACTCAGGTGGACCGCCAAATTAGGCCCTTATTTTTTACATTTGCATCTTTGGCCTACACAAGATAAGGGCCCAAAATTGCCTTCAACTCCAATGCAGGCCTGCAAATTTGGCCCCTATTTTTTTTTTTTTTTTCAACTCGCATGGAACCAGGCCTCGGGTCGCTCCTGGAGGTCCGTATCCGCTCCCTCGTCGTCGCCGACCCCGCCCCACAACTCCCACCGTCACCTCCTCCTCCCCGACATGCTCTCCTGCACGGAGCTCCGACGGGGCTCGCGCTGCCTCCCCCCTCCACCGCTTCAAGACAAGCGCCACCACGACCCACAAGCATCCGCATCCACCGCACGACAAGCAGCCGCCACGAGCCGCCGCCAAGGGCGGAACCGCCACGAAAGGGCGTCCCCAGCAGGCACCTCCTGCTGCCGCGGCGGCAGGCAATGCGGCGAGGAAGGCCAATACGGGCGGCAGGCGCATCCAGGCTGACTTGTTGTCCTCTTGCGCTCGTTGCAGGCGGACGTGTCGACGGACGAAGTGTATGCCCAGCTTGCGCTCATCGCCAAGAACGAGGTGCGCGGAAGCTCCACAGTGCTCCAGCGGCATTGGATTCAGTTTGGCTTCTCCGTGCGTGCGTCTATTAAGACGGGATTTTTAGGCTGATTTGTGTTTCTTGGGGCGCTTGCTTCCGGCGCGTCGTGCAGGATGTCGTGAGGCGGCTGCGCGGAGGGTCCGAGGACGGGAGCGCCGGCGATGGCGACGACAGGGAGACCGTGAAGCAGCGGTTCTCGCGGATGCCGCACATGTTCTGCAAGACGCTCACGGCCTCTGACACCAGCACGCACGGCGGCTTCTCCGTGCCGCGCCGCGTCGGCGAGGACTGCTTCCCGCCTCTGGTTAGCTTGCGTTGGCTTGCATAGCTTGGATCGTTTGGTGCCCGGTTTGCTGCTCTCAGCTGCGATTCTGAACCATCTTGTGTTGGGGCCTGCAAGACTACAGCCAGCAGCGAACCATCTCATCTTGGGGCGCAGGACTACAGCTAGCAGTGGTCGTCACGCGCCGGAGGCCATGTTCACCGCGCCGCTGCCAGGACTGCGCGGGAGGCCATGTTCATCCTCACCGCGCCTACGCCGTCCATCACCGCGGCGCCCGCGCCCAGCAACAAGAATCCGACGAGGAAGAAGAAGCACGCTGCAGCTCCCCTGCGCGCCGCCGCGTCCCCGGCCGCGTGCGGGAGATCCCCGTGGGTGGAGATGAACAAAAGTGCGGTGGGACCCACGAATAGGGGTTTTTAGATGTAGGGGTTAAGAGTAAAATTTGAGGGGGGCTTGAAAAATAGGGTCTTAGAGCAACTCAGGTGGAAATTTTTTATTTGGGTCCTTCCTAAATTTTAGTATTTTGGACAATGGCTTCAAACTCAATGGAGCACTGCTCAAGCCCCATTTTACATGTCCCCTCAAATTTTTAATCTCATACCCCTAGTCCCAGCAACCCTCTATCTGGTGGGACCCCGCCACTTTCTCATCTCTTCACCTTCCCCATCCGTGGGCGACGGCGCAGCCGCCGCCGACCTCAGCCTCGGGCCGCGCCCGGCGTCCCTCTTCCTCCCCCCCCAAGGGGCGCGGGGAGGTGCCTAGAAGTGCCGCCAAAGGGGCCGCCCGTGGGGATGCGGCGCAGTCACGCACCGCCTCGAGTCGCGGTGCTCTTCCACAAGTTCGGGCGTTCTCGGCCGGCAAACCCGCGGCACATTTGTGGGACATGGCGACATCGGCCGCGCGGAGGGCGGGGCGGGGAGGCGAACCTCTCTTCTTGGTCGGATTCGTCTTCTGGCGGCGGCGAGCGGTCGGCGCGCCTGCCAAACCCGGCAAGCGTTGCCTCGGCCTTGGCGTGGCGTGGCGACTCTTCCAAAACTGCTCCTCTTCGGCTCGCCTCCACCGCCGTCGTCGTCTTCCTCTCGAGGCGCGGCCCCGCCGCCGCCGCGCTCTTCGTCGAAAGCAGCGCATCTGCCCGCCCAGCGGCACGCCGCTAGCATGCAGCGGTGCATCTCCTTCGCCGCGACCGCCCGCCCGACACGCCGCCCGCGAGGACAGCGCGAGTGATGCGTCCCATCTTTGCCGGAGGGCGTAGCGCGAGAGCCCGACAGCGAGCCTCTCCTTCACGCGTTCGGCGGCGACGATGCGATCGTCGGCAGGCGTCCACCTCGATCTTGCCACCACCACAGCGTGGACTGCGCTGTCGTGGAAGAGGTGCTCCGCCCTAGTCTTTGCTGGCGCCCGCCGTCGTCGACTTCCACGCCACTGCTCCACGGGACGGCGGCAAGGCCTGGTCGTGCTTTCAGTACATGGATGCGGGTCCCTCGGTGTTTTCTGCGGTAGGCATCTGCGAGGAATCTCGAGGCGGCCGTCGACAAGGTAGGCTGCTTGTGAGCCAGCTCCACTCCCGGCGTGCGACATCGGCGTGAAGCCCGACAACCTCCTCGCCAACAGTTTGGGGGCTTTAGTTTGATAAGCCCGATTGGAGTTGGGGTAACTATGAGACCTTAATTTTTGTATGTTGACTTCTAAATTTGGAAATAGAGGCTCAATTTTAGGAGGTGTGGTTGAAGTTGCTCTTATTTAGGGGTTTCACTGGAGTTTTTTTTTTCTTAAGTCTCTAGAATTTAGGGTAGGGGTTCAAATAGGGGCTCCATTGGAGTTGCTCTAAGTAGGCCAGCAGGTTACCGCGGATAAGTTACATGACATTTTTCCATGCCGTTTTCAATCGTGCTTCCGCTTAACTTCATCCCATTTTCGGTCCGTTTATCCGGGTAAAAACAAAAACGGATGGGAAAATATAGCATATGGTTGCGGACCGTTTCAACTTTAGCTGCCATGTCCTTCTATCCGACTCTCCCCAGTAGCTCAGCCAATTCGATTGCTCTGCAAAGATTCATGGTGTGATTTCGATGCTCAATTCAACTGCTGATCCGGGCTCAGAACAGACCCTCTCACTTTGCTCCCCGGCTCCCTCTGACTTTGAATCGCAGACAGGTGTGCGTGATTGTAATTGACTACCCACCTGTCAGTTGCCTTAGCTCATACTGTATAAGTCGGCTCGAACGCAACCACTCCCTTCTTCCACACACAGCGTAGAAATCAGAGAGAGGCGTCGCTGTATCAATGACATGTGGGCCTGACTGTAATGAGCTACCCATCTGTCAGTGACTCGGAGCTGATAAAAGCCACGTCGAACGCAGAGCCAAATGAGAGAGACCCGCCGCGTTGAATCAGTGACAGGGGCCTTAGTGTAAATACTACCCACCTGAGCACCAACCTGATTCCCTTCTAACACACAGCGCCTAGAAATCAGAGAAGAATGACAGGTAGCCCTGATTGTAAATAACTACCCATCTGTCAGTGACTCTGAGCTCATATGAAGCCCCGTCGAACACACCTGACGGCCCCCAGCCGCGTGCAGGCTTGCTTTGTATTTTAAGAAACTGTTTTCGGAAGGGCTAAAATGCAAAACTTTCACAGAAAGGAACCACGTGGAAATGAAATTGTTTGTGGGGAAGGGCTAAAATGTAAAATCAGGAACGTGGAAATGGAATGAGACACCGTGTCTGGGCACAACGGAGTGAATGAATCACACACACTTTGTTACTCCCATGGAGATGCCCGCCGTCATCAGCTCCAGCGTGCTCTCCCTAGCCTGGGCCATCGCGCAGCTCGGTTGGGTGGCTGGACCCGCCGCCATGCTCCTCTTCACCTTCGTCACTTACTGCACCGGCATGCTGATGCGCGAGTCCTACATGGACGCCGTGCGCTCAACCTCGGCGGCACCAGGGTGGCCTTCTGCGCCGTCATCCAGTACGCCAACATCGTCGGCGATCGCTGCAACAGCTCCACGACCCCGTACATGTTCTTCTTCGGCGTTATGTTGATTCTCTTCTCGCAGCTACCGGGCTTTGATCAGATTTGGTGGCTGTCCATTGTCTCCGCCGTCATGTCCTTCGCTTACTACAACATCGGACTTTCCTTAGCATCGCACAGACCATCTGTAAGTTATTGATTCTTCAATCGGACTGGTTAAGCACTCATGCTGTATTCTTGGTTAACATGTGCTTAATTCACTACTAGTTTTTATGTATGATGCAAAATGTGGCCCTGATATAAAGTTTAGGCAACCAATGTTTTTGGGTGAACACAATGAAGTGTCGCAAGTCGTAATTTAGGGAGCAACCTTGTTGGTGCCTTGGTGGTAATAGTAGCTATGGCAAAGCACCCGACGTTGCTGGAGATACCAGTTGCAATTGGAACATAGTCATATATTACCACCAATATTTCAGAAAAAGCTACAATATAACCTACCTATTTAATCCAAATCAGTGGTATTACAATGGTGTGTCGTGGCATTAGGCCAAAAATCTATTAGTGATTGATCCTATTGTTTGCAGCCGATGGTGGGTTCATGGGAAGCCTCAATGGCATCAGCATCGGAGCCGGTGTCACCTCAGGCAGAAGATCAGGCAAACCGTTGATGCATTCGGTGACATTGCCTTCGCCTATGCCTACTCAAGATCCTCATCGACATTCAAGTAACCATCCCTGTTCGGCTCCACTGTTGTATTCGGTGCAACTGGATCCCCTGTTTGTAAACCAAAGGCTACTCTGTTTCATCTCCAGGACACCTTTGGCTTTGAGGCACCGTCGTTGTCGGAGTCGAATGTGATGCAGAGGCACAAGGCGACGTGTCTCCGCGTGGTCATCTTCAGCTTCGACATGCTCTGCAACAATGTGATGCAGAAGCAGAAGGCGACGTTTGTCCACGTTGTCATCTTCATCTTCTACATGCTCTGCAACAGCTCCAGCACCCCGTACATGATCCTCTACTATGGCGTTGTGCAAGTTATTTTCTTCTCGCAGATACCGGACCGTGGTCAAATATCGTGGCTCTCCATTGTGGTCTCCGTCATGTCTTTGACCTATTGTTCAATTGGACTCTCCTTGTTATCACACAAACCATCTGTAAGTTTTTGATTCAGTCGGATTGGTTAGACACTCATCCTTTGATTTACGGATTATTAGTTACCGGTTCGTGCTCAGTTGATGCTATTGCAGCCAACGGTGGGTTCATGGGCAGTCCACAGGCAATCATCAGCATTGCCGTCAGCGTCAACTCCACGCAGAAGATATGTTCTTTGAACAGTCATGTTTTGATTGAGGCCATTTCAAGCTTCATGTTGTCTTCTGCATGTCTTGCACTTGCCGAATACATGTGTATATGGATCACCATGTTGTCGCCGGCTTGCTGCATTGGGAGAAGGTATAACTTGCTGCTTATGTGTATATATTGTCAGTTCTCATCACTCAGGCTACCGACCACCTACACCTGGATCTTCTTCCAGGGCAAGGATGACGAGGACAGGTACGTTCAAGGGATCAGGAAAGTTCATTGGCCGGGCACAGGAGGCGGTGCCAGCGGGACGCAGCCATGGAATTCCAACCTTCGCGCTCGCGCAAGCTGTTGATCGCTCGGTACTACTATGACTAAACACTTCTCTTTAGTTAATTTTATATATACACCATTAGTAAAGTACAAATATTTCCTTTTGTGACTACAATCTCTGTTCTGCTTTGCCTAATGGCAGCTGCCGCCGCACACATGTGACTGGTTTCGGATCATGGGGTCTACAAGTGATCAACATAGACGGTAAGCTGCATTTCAATGTGAAGTCATTCCATGCCAAAATTACTACTCCCTCCAGTCCAAATTACATAATATTTTTTTGATTTTCTAGTTACATTGCTTTTTACTGTATATCTAGATAAACTGTATATCTAAGTGCATGACAAAAAGCTAAATGTGTACAAAAACCAAAATGTCTTATAATTTGGAATGAAGTATCTAAGGAGTTCTATTTCATATTGCTATCCACTCCGCCACCTACAGCCTTGAGCAGCAGTGTGTGCGTAGTTCTATTACAATTTCTCAGCAAATAATTCACGTTAAAGCTAATGAAATTTGACCTAATATTTCCTTCAGCTCAACAAAAGGCTCCCCACTAGATGATAGATGGCATGTTCTGTCTTCTGTTCTATGACTATAGCAACACATACACCTTCAATACACCAAAGTAATAACCTGCAATGCTCTGCTCACCAAAAGGATGGTCACTCTTGCATGAAAAAACTTATCCTTAAGTAGTTTAGCTAAACATTTATTGAGATGGGAAGAGAAGTACAGGGCACAAGAAGTGGACGGCGAGATTCGGCCTAAGGCCACACAGAGAAGGTAGAAGACCACCGCCATTGGGAACTTCTATTGACCACCCAAGCCTTTGTGATGCCCCCCACCACGACATGCCCCCGCCCCAACCATGATGCTCCTAATCAACATCTCCCGGTTAGGTCGGTCGCCTCCTCTCTCCGCCATGACAAAATGTTGTCTAGCCCTCCACAGATCCACCGAACTGCACCTGCCCTCCCCCATTGCTCCGTGGAGTTATTTCTAGAACCAACCCAAGTGCTATTTTTAACAACTATGTGTTGCAACACCTATTATCAACAGTACATGTTACATCAAGATTCGCACAACACATTCATCAACCCATGAAGCAAGGAGAGAGAAAGGAGTGGGGAACACATCTGGACATATGTCGCACACACTAGTGGGTTTGGTGTTGCAAGGTGTTGCAACATTGTTGCAATGTGTTTTACGATCTAGTTTCTATGCTGGCCCGGAGAAGAAGAGGAACAATCAAGGATATGCTAGATCTCGTTGTTGCTTGCTCGTTGTTGTCGCCATTGGTGGAGCTTTGAACTCCATCGAGCACCTATCAATCAACTTCCTGAAAGCTTGGATTTTTTGTGCTCACACCACCGGCATGAGAGTCATGTTGTCATCCCTTGTCGGCTCTAGATTTTCGCCCAATGAAGATATACACACTTCCACAACTCATCGTTTCTTTGCATCATGTGGCGTTATACGAATACGAATAGCGACCTCGGGCTAGACTCAATCACACGACTAAGGCACAACACTTAGCCACCTGGAAAGCGCGCTCTTGTTGCGGGTACCTAACGGTACCCGATGGCGGTTCTTAACTTTTGGGTGGAGATGCGTGGGACTAAGCTCTGTAGTCCATTCCTAAGAACGATTAACCGAAAGCGATTAAATCACTGTGGTGGCTATGGAGGCATGGAAATTTACCGCCAAGGTTGTAGATCTGCTCGGTTATCCCCACCAAAATTAAGGAAGTGGAACACCCATCACCTATGAGGACTTTTTGTGATGCCTTTGGTAGGCTAGGGAGCAGGGCCTTGAGTCCCTCCCACGATTTCCATCTCTTGCACCTTCCATTGTGACAATGTTAGAAAAGCTGCAGAGCCCAAGTCACCTAAAAAGCTGAACCCGAGGGCGATGTAGGCGATGCATGAGTTTAGGAGCATTTTGAGTTGCTAGATCGAACCCCAAAACCACCTTCTTTCTTGGGCGTAATTGTTGTTTCCCATTTTACCAAACACTTAGCTCGGATGTTGTGTTAGACCACGACCATAAGAAGGCCCTCCTTCAAAATTTTGTCAATAGAAACATATGAATCTAGGGGAAGTGGCAAGGCTTGCATTGTGTAATTGATGACACCATCAAGAACCGAGTTGATCAAGGTCGGGCGTGCTTGGTGGTTGAGTAGAGTCACCGCCAAGTAGCCAACCATCGGTCTATCTTGCTGATCATTGGAGCAAAAGCAAAGAGGTTGAGTTTGATGTTTGACAACGGCAAGCCCAAGTAAACTTGAGGGAATCTCTCTTGTTTGCATTGAAGGAGGCGGCGATAGCATCGAGTTGATGGCTACATGGGCACCATAGTGGACTTGCGTAATTAATTTGGAGGCCCATGGCTGCCGCAAAGTTGTCCAGTTGGAACTTGAGTCTCAAGATGTACTTGAGATCTACCCCTAACTAGGATCAAGGTGTCATGCATATTGAAGAACGGGGCATGTAGTGTATGTTGTTGGGTGTCTAATGGTGAGTCGGACTTAATCATTTGTTGCAAAACATCTCGCAATGGGGCAAAAGAGTTAGCATCCCCTTGTGAAGCCCTCTCCGACATTTGATCAATTTTCCATCTTAGGGGAACCTCAGCCACCAAGACTGATCAGAAGCTATGCCCAAAATCAAAGGCTTTGGTGAAGTCGAGCTTTAGAATGATAGAAGGCAACTTGTTGCGGATGTAATTGGACAAGCTCCATTGCTCCATTGCATGGACAAAATTCTCAGAGATGGACCGCCCCTTGATAAGCCGGTTTGATCAACATCAACTAGCTAAGGAATATGTCGCTTGAAGCCTTGAAGTTATAATATTTGAGATTATCTTAACCGGACATGGCCTAAATTCAGATGGGGCTGTGGCGCTTTCTTTCTTAGGAATGAGCACAATAGGTGGAAAGATCAACTTGCAAGGAGTGGAAGCAATGAAGGAAAAACCTAAAAAACATCTTCTTGACGGATGTCTAACAATGTCGATACGGACATGTCCAAAACCATCCGGGGAGATCACCAGACCCGGGGAGACACGGAAGCCCGGGGAGTGCATGCACCGCCATTGCCATTGGGGATGGGAAGGGCGGTCCCATTTCCGGCGCCAACCTAGCGGGAGCACTCGACAGATGATGGGCGTTCGGTTTAAACCGACTATTCGGTCGGTTTAGAAAATTTCGGTTTCAAAAATTGAAAACTGATCGGTTTGTCAAAATTACAAGAATCGACCAAATGGGTTTCGTTTTTTTAGGTTTTAAATCAAAAACCAGGTTCTGGCGACAAATAAAGGTAACGGGCACGATTGTTCATCAGGGTGGACGCGCTGCGTTTGGCGGCAATGGAGTTTCGAGGAGCTTTGGCCCGAGCGGTGAGTTGCCGCTCGGACAAGCCGAAGTTCTTTCGAAGCCTAAAGCCTCCCGCAGGTTCGCCGGCGATGCTCGGTGGCTGGGCTCTGCACTGCGCTGGCTCGCCGGGTATCAGTGCGACTGCCGCTCGCGCATGCCAGGTAAGTACCGAGGTGAGTCGAGGCTCCCTGCTTCCGCTTCACTGGCCTTTCGCTCGCGCCGCCGGACCGCTGGCCAAGCCCGGTTATTGCGGCTGGCCGCAAGGCCAGCTTCCTCAAGCGCTAGCTAGAGGTTAGGTTTTCACGTGGTCCGGGTGGGGAGGCGAGCGGGGGATGACGAAGCTCGCCGAGAGTACGCGTCGGGAGTCGGGGTGGGGCGATGCGCGCGGGGAAGGAGATGATTCCCGGTCGCGGATGTGGGCTTGGGTCAGTGTCCCCGTGATTGAGCCGGACCGTCGAGCATCGCTAGGCATTTGCTCTGGTTTTTGATGCGGTGTTCGGTTCGGTTTCACCCATAAACCTGAATCGCCGCATTAAACTTGATCCCTTCCCAAATGAAAACGAAACCGAACCGAAAAACTAAAAATCGATATTTGGGTGGGTTTCGGTTCTAATATTTTTTCGGTTAAAGCCGTGCCGCCTGGCGGTGCATGTGGCTAGATCTACCCACGGCGATCGGCCGACACTTGACTAGGTCGCTTAACAAAATCCTTGACTTGATGATGAATTTAATTTGACGAAGGAACGAGCACGAGTTGGGAGAGAAGGAAAACTTTGGAGAAGATGGTAGAAGAGGATGGCGAGGCACCGAAAAGCATGAGTTGGGAGAGAAGGAAAACTTTGGAGAAGATGGTAGAAGAGGAGGGGAGCGACCGCTTTGAGGATGGTGGAGAGGTAAGATTGAGGGGGTCAAATCGTGATTTTCTAGGAGGCCGAGAGAGAGTGACAAAACTAGGCTCGTGTTCACTGTTTGTGCGAAATTTTCAACCTTGTCAACGAGGGTTAGGCAGAGGCAAGGGAGGGGGAGGGTGTGCGCATTGTTACCATTGTCCATCCACGAGCATAAAGCGCAGTCGTGCATGCGCTCACTTTTCCCCTTTGTGAGGAACAGGTTCCATGGGGTAGGTTGGTCGATGCATGGGCATTAACCAAAGGCGCGGCGACATTTGCCATAGTGCCACGGCTGATGACTCATCTCCGTAGCGTGACGATCTCCATAGGCCCCAACTTCAAATGACCACACGCTATGACTAGGCGAAAGCAACATTATTAGACTTAACTATCACATGGAAAAGGAATCGCATTGCTAGACCAAGCTTTTCAACATCCACCGGGCTTGGTGAGGCAAAGAGGAAAAGGATGTTGGAAACTTGGAAGGAGTTCGTGGAGCAAGGAGAGGAGGAAGGGGAGATTGATGCCGAGGAAAGTTGATGCCACGGTCGCGATGGCGATCTGAAGGAGCTACTCTTGGGCGAGGATACCTTAGCCTTCTCTCGTTGCAATGTTGACGAGCACCTTCTTTGGGATTATCAAGCTGGGTGTCATAGAAAAAGCTTGAGAGGCAACTCAGAAGGCTACGCAAATGGCTGGTGAGGTGGGGGTAAAGTGGTGGCGGTGGTCGGGGAGGGTGGTGGGGGGTTCACCGAAAGTGGGTAAGTAGAGGCTTCGGGACAGGGAGGTCGGGTGCCTTTAACCCAGTGGTTGTATTTGGAGGGCTTGGGAGGCCGGGAGCGCGAGGTTGCCGACGAAGGGAGGGGCGACGTGAAGCCCAACCCCACGAGGGTCGCTCTCTCGCTCTCTAAGACATCGTTCGCGCTCTCAAACTTGTTTAAGTCCATCATCGCCATCTTCACAATGCTTGAAACTAGGCAAATATCATGGCAACATCTTCGATCTTGGTGTGGTGAGCTCGCGCTTACTTTGACTAACCACCTTCCCTATGTGATGCATGTGGTTGTCATTGTCACGCCACCTATGGTTTTTCCACCTCAGACCTTCACTCTATGTGTGGGTCTTTGATGGAGTCGCTTCATTCAGATCTCGAGGAGTTCTTTGTATCTCATCTTGAGGAGGTGGTCACTTAGGACTAAGGATTCAACCATCAAGTTATATGGATTGCATAGATGGCCAACCATCTAGATGCATAGAGCTAGTATCTAGCAAGGAAAGTTTCACTATGGACTTGGATGTTCTTTTTGGTCCTTGTTCCTTACTCGACAATCTTCAACTCCACCATTTTTTTTACGCTTAATTTCTTGACTACCCAAAAGTCTAAGTAGGTGATCGCGAAGTCGATAACTATAGTGGATCTAGGCAGTCAAGTTCTTCCCACCACCAATGCTTTGGTTGTGTTGCCCAGATTTAATGTACAAATGGGCAATCACAAGGGCACCAAGAGCCATCAACTGAGGAAACATTGCACCAAGTTGTCATCTCCACCAAAAGAGCTCGGCACACTCACAAAATGGTGGACAATTAGCCAACAAAATTGTGACCTTCTGTCACTATTGAGATGGCTTCTTAGCCCTCAATAGGCCCCTCGCTTTCACTCGCTACAAGCACACTATGGCTCCATTGTATTCTTGAGCGCAGTAGCGGATGCCTCAATTGAAGATACTATTTTGTTTGAAGGTGCCTCCCATGAGAAGGATGCTGGGCGATTGAAACAGATGTGACAAGGAGGATCCTATTGATGTCAATATCCATGTAATTGAGTTAGCAATTCTATTATTGTGACAAATTTACTAATGAGATCAAGGCATAATATGTTAGAATCGATACCCTCTAGTTATGTATGTGAGCAACTTTTAGATCTTTAAAAAAGATAGCAACAAATATGACACCATCTTGGTAACGTGATAAAAATGATGTAACGTATCACATAGAAAAAACGTTGAAGACAATGTTAAAGAAACCATGACAATAGAGTAGGTTTTGAAAGCCAATTGAAAATTCAATAAGTACAACTCCAAAAGAGTACCAATGATTGTCAATACTTTGACACAACCTTACTTGACCTTCTAAGTTCCATTTATTTGCCCTATACAACCTACTGCAACCTAGTGCAATTGAGTGATCAGATGGTTAAAATCATACGGTTGTTTTGTTTCCTGAT